>PVKS010015196.1:0-46537 GCA_004027875.1 Aplodontia rufa | reverse complement strand
AAAAAAAAAAAAAAAAAAAAGAGTGAAGTGCCAAATCTCTTTTCAGGCGACCTTGCTATTGGGGGCTACCCCCAGGTGAGGGTCAGAGGCAGGCTCCCTAAAGCCCAATGAAGGACAGGCAGACCTCTAAAGGGTCGCTCCAGACACCCATTCCTTGGTCTCAGCAAGCTCCTAGCCTCAGCCGGGACTGGTGGGGGCTTTGGCTTGGGTCCCTGGCAGGGCCAACAGCCCACCTGTGAGCTCTTTTGGGTGCCCTGAATGCTTCACAGGAAGATCTCAGAGCCAGACAAGACAGTGGGTGGGAGGATAGAGAGGTTCCTTGGACCCGGTGGCTAAATGCCTGGTTGTGGGGAAAAAACGGAAAAAAAAAAAGGGAAATGAGAGTTTGCTCTGAATTAGAAAGTGTTGGTCTTTGAGTGGGTTTAGAGAATTGTGGCATTTGTGGTAACAGGTGAAGCCTCAAAAACCACAGAGTGGAAGGAGGGAAAGGAGCGAGGGAGGAGCCCTGTCCTGCAGCAGAGTCTGTGGCAGTGACTGTCTCATCTCTGGGTGGCCCTAACAGTTCCCATATTCTGCTGTCACTCAGGAAAAGACTATCCCTGCAATGGGGATATAGGGGCAAAAGTTGAAGAGCTTTTTGTTTCCATGAAGGTGGACAATGGCATGGTATTTGACCACTCTCTGGGCAGTAACTTCAGGGGGACTGGGCCACAGCTGGACTGGGCTTTGGACTAAGGCTCCCCTAATAGACTGGCACTGCTTCACCTCTGCTCACAACCCTGGGTCTGTGACTATCCTTGTGGATTTTGAGGGCCGTCACAGAAGAGTGCCAGAGCCAACATCTAAAACCAACAGCAGCCACTTCCTCCACCCTAGGTCCCTCTAGGGCCCACTTCCTGGGACTGTTTGCATGTGGGCTCGGTTTCATCAAAAACTTTTGAGTTTCTGGAGTTGAAAACAATCCAAGAAGCTGGAAGCTGAGTCTCAGGTTCCTGACTTCCAGACCTGAGAGCCTTCACCTTTTTGCTAAATAGCCTTTTTGATAAGTTTCTTAACCTCAGTGGTTCCATCTATTAAATAAAGGGGTCACACTAACGGTCTCTTGGGTTGCCTATGGATCTAAGGGTCTGACTGCCTGTGGCTGCCACAGAGTGTCACTCTGGTCTCTTGTCCCCCACCCCATGGGCCAACTTGGTCTGGTCCCCATCTGTCCATTCGTTGGAGTAAGTCTGTTGACTAATGAGTGTGCTTGTCCCAAACCTCAGGTATGTTCCAGTGAATGTGACCAGTCAGTCATTTTTTTTTTTTATACCAAGAAACTGAGTTATTGTCTGGCATCTGGAAAGGATGGTGTCGCTTGCTCATCTCCAGGAGGGAAAAGGTTGGGACTGGGCTTTTGCTCCTGAGGCTCGGGCATCTCCTCACTCTGCAGCTCCTTGGAAGATGCTGCTGCTCCTGCAGAAAGGAATTCTTCCCCTGTTCTTCTTTAGTTAAATCTGTCACTTTCCCTGGGGAAAAGAGTGGGGCCTGCCCCTGCTGTGGCTCGGAGGAGTAACAGGAGCCTCTAGGACAGGGACAATAAGAGGCTATGCAGGAAGTGCCATGAGGGAGGTGTCCTTTATGCAGTCTCCAAAGCCTACATGGTGTGGCTGGCATGGGAGAGCATCAAATTAGGAAGACGAGCCCTCCCGCTGGCACATGCAAACAAGGGCGTGTGTGTGCATACTGCACACATACACCAACACACACAGAATTTTACATACCCTGTAGGGGAGAGCAGCTCCGAGCTCAGAACTCTTGGGTAGTTTTCAGCTCATGCAGAGCCCTTGCTTCCTCTGACTTTCAGAAAGCCCAGGCTCCCAGCAGCTTGTCTTTTTCTGGACAGGTTGTTCAGGTGCCTAGAGCCATGGTTTGGGGTTGGGCCTTTCCCCCCTTCTCCATGTGTCTGTGCACACACCCATCCCTATATCCCAGGACGTCCTGGTCACGGATCTTTTTTTTTTTTTTTTTTTTGGTACTGGGGATTGAACCCCAGGGTGCTTTACCATCCACAGCCCTTTTTATTTTTTATTTTGAGACAGGGTCTCGCTGAGTTACCGAGGCTGACTTCGAATTTGTGATCCTTCTGAGCCGCTGAGATTATAAGCATGAGCCACTGTGCCTGGCTTTAGTCACACATCTCTAGAAGACTGAAAGCTGAGACTAGCGTCCTCGCCTCTCATTAGAAGCCTACTTGTGAGGGCTATGCTACAGATCTCAGTGGTTTAGAAAATTTTACGAGGAAAATTCACTTTTGTATTTTCTGTGTAATTTTAAAAAGGGAGGGGAACCAAAGACTGTAAAAATAAGTAAAAGCAGTGAAGGGAGCCAGGCAGGCAACGAAGGAAGGAGGAAGGACTGGTTTGTGCACAGAGATGGGGCAGGGCACAGGGCACAGGGGTCACTGATAGTGGCCCCGGGGCTGGGACAGGCCCTGCAACCTCTAAGGGCGGAGGTGGAACGAAGATCTGGGGGCCTTGCGGGCGGGTCTCCGTAGTCACAGACCTAGCAGGCTGTTCATATCCAGGACTAAGGAAGCAGAAAGTCAGTGACCCAGTGCAGGGAATGTGCTTTCTCTGCAGGCGGAGCATGAAACGGAAGGCGCTCTTCACCTGTCCCTTCAATGGAGACTGTCGTATCACCAAGGACAACCGACGCCACTGCCAGGCCTGCCGGCTCAAGCGCTGTGTGGAAATTGGCATGATGAAGGAATGTGAGTGTCCAGGGCCCCATGCAGGGGTTGAGGCTGGACTGTCGCACGCACGAAGGCTTTGACCGCTATTGTGCAGTTCTTCCTTTGTATCTGTGGGTATGTATGCCAGCCCCTGGGGTAGGAGCAGAAGGGCCAAAGGCACCAAGGAGCTCTGTGAGCCTCTCTAGGACTTGTGCTTTTACCCTGAAGACCTCTAGCGGCTCCCCTCAGAGTGAGGTCTGAGCAGAGGGCAGGGGAGGCCCATGCTGACTTCATGACGCCCAGGTCACAGTCTTTTTCCAGGATGTCATCATATTCTCACTGTTCCTTGTTCATTCCCTGGACCTGGAATAAAAGATGAGGCTCAGGATCCCAGACCTTCCTGGACTTTGGGAGGGAGAGCTGATGTGGTAGGGAGGGGCAGGAGTGGTAGGGAGAAGAAATATTCAAACCACAGCTGGCAAGGGTTTTCTCCATCCTGGCCTTCACACTTTGGTCCTGAGATCAATCCGAAGGCTGGTAACCAGGGAAGGCTAAGGGGAGGATTCTGCTTGGGGAAGCACTGAGGATCTAGGATGACCCTCAGATTCTGTAGCACTCCCTGCCCAACTCTAGGGTTGGAGAAGATCATTGTGACAGATTTTCAGGGATGTCCTGACCCACCATTAAAAACAAGCCCTGCAGCTGGATGTGGTGACACACACCTGTAATCCCAGCAACTTAGGAGGATGAGGCAGGAAGATTATAAATGGGAGGTCAGACTCAGCAACTTAGCAAGATCTTGTCTCAAAATAAAAAATAAAAACTTTTGGAGATGTGGCTCAGTGATAAAGTGCTACTGAGTTCAATCCTCAGTACCAAAAAGAAAAGAAAGGGAAAAAAATCCTGGGCTGGAATGCTGTTGAATTTAGGAGATGCCCGAAGAGGCTTGCTTGTAGCCCTCCTTAGGCTGGATCAAGGGCACTGGACTAGCCTGGCCACAGGAGCCCGGTGTACATTCATTCTCCTACACCCCTTGAGCACTCCTGTCTGCAGTTTTGCAGACCCTAGGACAGAACTCGTGCCCTACCGAGCCATAGCCCTGGGTAGTCTGGGGTGGGGATAGGGGTTTCAAATGCAAGCACCCCACAAACCCTCCTGTCTGTGAGACCATTTGGGGGTGGATATGGAGAGGGCAGATACCAGAAAGATGTGTCATGAACAGGCAAGAAAGTCACAGGAAAAGGCTTAGGGGATGGGAATTTTCTTCCTTAATGAGATTAAAATTCACTGTTGCTGGAAAACAGGCAGAGTTGGAGCCCTCACCTTGGGCTTCCTCCTAGGCCTCGAATGGGGCTCTTCACTCTTGATTCCAGTTCTCCAGCCAACACTGGCAGCCCTGGGAGGAGTTTGCAGACTGTGGTTCCCCACCCCCACAGGGGTGTGCAGGCCCAAACATGCTGATGGCTCTATCCAGTCCCTGCCCCGCCTCAGCTCCTGTGTTTATGCTGGAGAGAGCAAGAACATGCAGTTCCAAGGTCTGGCTACCTGTGAGCCTTTGCACCCAGTCTTAGTGCGGCCTGCTATGTGGGCATAAACGAGGTGTGGCACAGCACCTGCCCAGCCTCTGTGGAGCACATTGCCCCTTCAGGGCAGGGAGCTTAAGCCATCCAAGAATGGCATGGGGTTCCAGTGCTGGGATTCAGTAAGGCACTTGTCTCAAGAGTCTCAAGTTCCAGCAGTTTCCAAGACTGCTCCAACTTTTATTTTCCACCAGGCCCTCTGTTTCTTCTGTGCATAAGCTGAGCTGCAGGTAGGCTGAGAATGCATGAATAGGTTGGGCCCACTCGGATCCATGCTGCTTCCAGTTAGCTGGGTACATATAGAGAGTGTATCGAATGCTGCTAAGACTGCCTTATTGCCTGCATCTCCCTGTTAAGTTTCCAGTTGGTCCACTGGCCCAGGAGCCTCTGACCTGTGTCTCAGAGAAAGGGGATGTCCTATTAATCTAGAATAGAATGAAGACAGAGACCATCTAAAACCCAGAAAGGGAAAAACATCAGGATTAAGGTTAGAGAACAATTTGGTGGCTAAGCTGGACTAGCATCCAACTCATGTCCCCTCTTGGAACCCTCCAGGTCCCCACAGGGAGCACAGAATGCACAGTGAGGAGTAGCACCAGGACCCAGGGGCTAAATCAGGAGCCAAATCAGGAGCCCCTGCCCACAAGCTCTTCAGGGCAGTGGGCTGTACTGAGCTATGGCTGAGTTGTAATTGGAATGGAAACTGAGCCAGCACAGCCCATCTTTTCCACTGTCCTGAAGGGCAGATTGTCCCCAACACATGTAGTTCCTGCTCAAGTCAGCTCAGCTTCATTTGTCTGGGCCCAGAGTCTCTGGCTCAGAATCCTAGGAGAGCTGTTCACTGATTCCCTGAGGTGGTTGTTGTCCCTAGGGGCCTAGCCTTCCAAAGACAATTGAGTGACTCAAAATTTGTAAAACCGAGGGAAGGGAGCTGAAAACCTAGGCTACCTTCTGGCCAGGGCAGATAGGTAGGTGGGCCTTCCGCAGAAGAGGCATAAAAAGGGAAAGGGTTGAAGATGGGAACTAGTGTTTATTGACACCAGATACTGTGTCAGACACAGGCATTTTCTTCTTAAATTCTTACAGCAATCCCTGACTATGTAAATACTTGTATTTTTTTTTTTAGGTTTAAAAAATTGCATGTAATTTTTTTTGTTTTTCCAAATTAATGATACATGGGTTGTCTGATTATATATGGTAAAATAATTTCCACTGTGGTTCTTTATGTAATTACAACTTTGTCCGCTTTTCCCCTTCAAGCCAAGATATTTTTTTTTATTAGAAGTATATAGAAATACAGTTGAGGGGGAAACATTATCAAAACATTAGCAATCAATGGATATAAACTTTGTTATCCAGGGGAAAAGCCAAAACATGGATGACCACCTTGGGTTTTACCTGTTGCAGTTTCCCCCAGAAGAACTCATGCATTAAATGGGTAGCTCGTGGAGGAATGACATCAGTTTCTGGGATGGTTCCCCCATCTTCCCAATCAGAGAAAGAGAGAAACAACTTTATTTAGGTTTTCACATGGCCTTAGTTGCTCCAACACTAAGTTGTGTACGTGGTGCTGGGGTTTAAACCTGGGTCCTCGTGCTTGCCAGGCAAGCACTGAAACTGCTGAGCCACCGCTCCAGCCCCTTGTATTATTTTTTAATCGCTAAGAAAGCCTGCAGGAATTAAAATATGCATCTGAGCTAATAAGATGATCTGTCTGTTTCCAGAGGCCTTCCTTGTAGGCTCCACCCCAGGGCAGCCTCTCAGGGTTTCCAGTGGGTCAGAGCTCCCTCCATTGTGCATTCCCAGGTACTGCCTGGGACCTTAAGGAACAGGCTGAAGACAGCTTTGTCCCCACCTAGAGTCCTCTTCTCTCTCTTCCATCCTCATTGACGTATACCTTTGGAACCCAAGACAGTTCATAGTTGAGCTCTATGTCTTGCTTACACTACACCTATCCTGCCCAGAACCACCTATTACATAAACTTTAATTTCTTTTGAGATGTATACCTTTTCTCCACAGTGTTAGCACAGCACCTGGCACATAGTAGGTGCCCAATAAATCTGTGTTGAATAACTGAATATTATCTCCACACTATGCTTATGTCTGCATAACTTCATTGGTCGATAGAGACCAGCAAAATTATCCCAAACATGGTATTATCTATGTCATTCATGTGGAAAAGTTTTTTACCCTCTTCCTTTGTTGTCCAAGGGCATTTTGAAATGTTTTTATTTATCTATTTTTTTAAAAAGATAGGGAAAACAAAGAGAAAGTTAATTTTATTTATTTTTCATCTGGCCTTTGTTTCTGTGACACTTAGTTGCGTATGTGGTGCTGGGGTTTGAATCCAGGTCCTTGTGAATGCCAGGCAAACACTCCAACCACTGAGCCACTGCTCCAGCCCCTTGAAATGTTTTTAAATTATTCATGTTTGCAGATCTGACTTCCCAACCAGAGTCTAGGCTTTGTTAGACACAGAACATATTTTACATGGAAATATCTTGCACAAAGACACTTCAAACCCAGTACGGAACTCAGGAGGATGTTGAAAAAGCCACTGAGCAGAGGTATAGGTTTCACAAAATGCAGGTACCAAAGTTCACACCCTTTAGTCACTGGAGAGCCCATCAAATGCTACTCTTCACATTATTTACCCTTTTTCTAGGCCAGTGGCGTTTCACTTCAAAATATGTATCTTGCCAGGTGTGGTGGCACTCACCTATAATTCCAGTGACTCAGAAGTTTGAGGCAGGAGGATCATAGGTTCAAGGCCAACCTATGAAATTAATAACCCTTTAAAAAATTATTTCATAAATTTTAATAGCATCTGCATATATGAGAAGCTTATAGCTTATTTAGTCCCTAAACAACATGGCCTTGTGACAGAGAGACCCCTGGATTGGGCACTGGGTGTAAAATAAAGTGGTTGGGAAGAACAGTATTATAGGGTTAATTGGGAATCTTCTTTTTCTTTTTAAATAATTAACAAGCTTTGCTACTTTATTGAATCCTTCGTACTCTTCAAATGGATTGGAACACCCTATGTAAGGACTCAATGGCTGAGAGCTTGTGTCCTACTGATCAGGCACAGCTGGTTAGGGTCAGAGGGAGTATAGGATTGTGTTCCTGCGACTGACTCAGGACCAGATGGCCCAGGTCTGAGTACCCACCATTTGTTAGTGGTATGACTTGAGTAACTCTCTGGACCTCAGTTACCTCATCTACAAAATGGGTATAATAATAGAGCCTGCCTGAAAGGATAAAGAGACAACTAAACATGTTTAAGTCAATGTACAAAAAACACTTAGAATAGTGCCTGGTACACAAAAAGAAACTCTGTTATCCATTACTATTACTACTACCTTTTTATTACACCAAACTTGATCACTAAGATATAGCTCCCAGCAGATCAGAAGTAACTCTGAAGAGGAGAAAAGCACACTTCTAGAAGCAGATACTGATAAGAGAAAGCCATGCATAGCTTTGCAGAAAGGTAGAGACTGAGCTACGGGAAGGAGCACAAGGACTCCAAACACACAACTCTGAGGTCATAACCTTGTCCTGAAATTCGGTACTTATTCAGAATGATGCCTCTGAATCATCAAGAAAAGGTTACAGGACGTACAGGTGTTCCATTACAAGACAGTCTGTCTTGAAAATATTTCAATCACAATTATTAAAAACAAAAGGGGGGAGCTGGAGCGGTGGCTCAGCGGTTTCAGCGCTTGCCTAGCAAGTGCGAGGACCCGGGTTCAAACCCCAACACCACGTACACAACTAAGTGTTAGAGCAACTAAGGCCATGTGAAAAACTAAAAGAAAGTTGTTTCTCCCTTTCTCTGTCTCTCTCTCTCACTGTCCCTCTCTCTTTGAAGAAAAAAAAAAAAAAAAGGGGGGAGCTGGAGCAGTGGTTCAGCTGTTACAGCACTTGCCTTGCATGCATGAGTACGAGGTTCGAACCCCAGCACCACATATCATATACAATGAAGTGTCTGAGCAATGAAAGTCCATGAAAAACTAAATAAAATTGATTCTCTTTCCCCACCCCCCCGACTGTCCCTCTCTCTTTAAAAAAAAAAAAAAAAAAAAGTTTAGCTTCACTTAGTTACCCAGTGTCCTGGCATACCACGTGTGGCTTGGTGCATTCCTTTTGTCCTTCCCAGAGCCCAGGAAAATTACTTGTACATGGCAGGTACAATCTGTGCTAACATGCTTATGTTTGGTGTCAGACTGTCAGGCATCATGGCTGGGAAGCCCCTCTGTTGAGCCTGTGTGGGGAAACAGAAGAGTTCTAAGACAGGGCCCTTTGCCCTTAAGTAAACTAAGGTCAAGTGAAGGAGACGTTGAAGTTCTTAGATTCTCTCTGCAAGCATTTATTAAAGCCTCTACTAACCATGAGTATTAAGAATGGAAGACAATTAGGTGCCCATATGCATGGAGAAGACTAAATACATGTCAAGCATAAGCAACGAGAAGAGTGCAGATCAGGGCAATCAAGAAAGGCTTCATGGCAAAAGAGGGCGTTGAGCTTGGTGTTTAGGAAGGGATAGAACGTGCACAGTTGCTGGGGAGGGAAGACCGAGCTGGACAGGCATCCAGCACAGGTGGAAATGCAGTGGCAGCTGTGAGCAGGTCGTGTGAGCAGGTCACCGATGCGAACATGCCTAGAGCAGAGGCAGTATCCAGAGGTGCTGGGAAACAAGGCTGGAAAGTCAGGAAGAAGCCAAATCTTGGAGAGCCTTGACTTTAGTTTGAGAGTGGTGAGCAATACAGAGCCATGAAAAGTTTCTAAGCAGCGGGCTGGAGTGGTGGCTCAGTGGTTATGGTGCTTGCCTGGCATATGTGAGTACACGGGTTCAAACCCCAGCACCCATGTACACAACTAAGTGTCAGAACGATGAAAGCCATGTGAAAAACTCAATAGAAATTGATTCTCTCTCTCTCCTCTCTTTAAAAAAAAAAAAAACATTTTCTAAGCAGGAGAATAACATCATAGGAGGGATACCACAGTCTAAAAGTCCAGTAAGGCTGAGAAACATGCCTGTGGATGCCATGGTATGACTGACAGAGTCTGGCCTCCCTAGTTCTGGTCACATAACCTCCTTTGTCCACCCCTCAGATGAGCAAGAAAGACCAGATACCTAATCTTGTATTCCCCAGGCCTTATACCCTGCCTTTCTCTGGGATGTTCTCTGCTCTTCTCCCCACCCTGCTTAACCTCTTAGGGTCTGGAGCAGACACCCCTCTGTGGGAGGAGGTTGGCAGCTCTGGGCGGTTGAGTCAGTCACTGGGCATGGCCTCCTCCCAGCCCTCCCCTTGGTATGGCTTACCTTAGCTATAGAGGGAGGGCTCCATCTTTTGCCGTAGGCTTACTCTTCCTGTTATGCCTGTGTCTCGCCACAGGCTCTTTTTCACCCTCCACCAAACTTCTCTCATCCTCCTCTTACGGAGTGGACCTGGGTCAATTGGCCTTTCTTGAAGCTCAAAATCCACCCATTCTGGGTTATTGATCCTTTCTCTGCTCTTGTGAAATGCCCCAGTACTGTGGGCAGATGCCCTGGCAGCTCCAGTGCTGCAAGTAGCTACAGGATGCCCGGGTGCCCACTCCTGCCGTCAGCACTCTGCAAGCCCTGGCCAGGAGGTCTGTTTGCCCAGCTGCTGTGCCAGGCATCCCTACTCCAGCTCCACCACTTCAGAGCAGCTGTCCTAGCATAGAATGACAGATAGCCCCTGCACAAAAATGCAAGTGACAGAGGGTTTCCATGGCCAGTCACTAGCAACTTGGAGAGAGTGTCCCAGCTTAGAGATGTGAGACGTCAAGGTTGAGGCATTCCAAGAGGACTCAAAAACTTCCATGAGCAGAAATATCAAGACCGGACAGGCTCAAGGAAGGGTGGTTTTACAGGCAACCAAAAAGGCAAAGTCTTTCTATGTTGGTCAGGGTAGACCATATGTCCAAGTTCCATGTTGGGAACTGGATATGTGAATAGCTGTGAGGGGTCTTCTCAGCATCTCCTGGCCACCATTACTCCAACTGCTAGTATCTGCAGTTATTCTTTACTTTGACATCACCCTGATGTCTCTCTCTGCCATGGTGCAGAGTGGAGGGAAACTAATGCTTTATGAGCACCCATACAGTGCTAGCCACACATCCAGCTCTCAAAACTCCCCGCCAGGCTGGGGCCATGGCTCAGTGGTAGAGTGCTTGGCTAGCATGCATGAGCACTGGGTTCAATCCTCATCACCACATAAAAATGAATAAAATAAAGATATTGTGTTCACCTACAAGCAAATAAAACATTTTTAGTTGGCTTAAAAAAAAAGCTTTGGGACTGGAGCCGTGGCTCAGTGGTATTATGCTTGCCTGAGTTGGATGAGGACGTGGGTTCAAACCCCAGCACCATGTACACAATGAAGTGTTGGAACAAAGAAAGCTACATGAAAAACTAAACAAAATTGATTCTGTCTTTCTCTCTCTCACTGTCCCTCTCTCTTAAAAAAAAATTCCCATACCTACACACACATGCACGCATGAACACACATGTATGCATATGCACACATGCACACATACTCTTTGTGCAGGAAGAAACAGGAAAGGGACCTTTGAAGATATTATATGGTCCAAACTTCTCATTTTATAAATAAGAACAAAAGCCTAGAGTTTGAACAGTTTGCCCAAGATCCCACAACTTGTTCTTGGAAATCCAGACTGCCTATCGCCAGGCCACCTTGCCTCTCAGATCCAGGTTCTTCTTCTTGAATGTGTCTGCCTTCTCATCATGATTTTTCTGATTGGCATTGGAACCCCCGCAGCAGCGGAGCCCCTGGGAAGCCCTGAATGTGAGGAGATAGCCAGCCCCTCCCACACTGGTCCTCTAATATTGGGTGAATGTTTCCTAGAGGAGCTGTGGACCAGCTCTCCCGACTCTACTTCCTGCCCCCACAGTCATACTGACAGACGAGGAGGTGCAACGCAAGCGGGAGATGATCCTGAAGCGGAAGGAGGAAGAGGCCTTGAAGGACAGTCTGCGGCCCAAGCTGTCTGAGGAACAGCAACACATCATTGCCATCCTGCTGGACGCTCACCACAAGACTTTTGACACCACCTATGCCTATTGTGAACAGTTCCGGGTATGTCTGCTTACGGACCAGGGAGGATGAGCAGAGCTAGTGGAGAACCATCTGGGGCACTGGGAGCAGGAATGGAGGGCCAGGGGCCTGCTGGCATGGAACCAGCCAAGGGATAGAAGCCTCTCTGCCCCTCTAGCATTGGGAGGTTTTCCACTCTTGCAGACCTTCCTCAACACCATTGCTGTCAGAGATCAGGGCCAAGACAGGAAGGTGTCTCTAAAAACAATGACCTCTGAGACCCCGTCTTTCCCTTTCAGCCTCCAGTTCGTGAGGATGAGAGAGGAGGAAGCCATCCTTCAGGGCACACTTCCAGCTTCCCTGGGAGCTCCTCCTGCTCCAGCTCAGATCTCTACACCACCTCTCTAGGTAAGCAGGACCTCCTGCCACTGCCAGACCAGCAGGGAAGGGGAGCCCACCCATCTGTCCTTGGGCTGCAGGATGAAAGGAAGCAGAAAGCTCCCTAATGTGACCTGCACCTCACTGTGTGTGCCAAAGAGCGTCCCCCAAACAAGCACTCTTTCACAGAAGAGGACTGGCTTGCACAGGGCCCAGGCTGAGGGAGAGGCCCAGCTGGGATTCAGGCTGTGCCAATCGGATCTCCTGAGCTCTTTCCTTTAAACCAGGTTCTGGCTCCCTCCCTGGGCTGGCCTGATTCCTTTAAATGATGTTTTCATTCCAGGTTGTTTTGGGAGGTGAAATCAGAATGGAAAGGAGATCATGCTTGCCCAAGCCCTCAGCTGCCACTATGGCCCTGGAGGATCAGCCACCTCCAGCTGTCCTGAGAACCTGGGGGGCACAGTCTTTTGTTCTTATGGCCTTTTCATACCTTCTTGTTCGTCACCCTGCCTCATGTTCCCCCTGCCCTTGGAAGGGGTCCAGGGACAGAGAGGAGTTGGAGCAGACATTGTTTCTATCTACCCAGAAGTGAAAAAAGGGAGGTGGTGACAGGCTAAAGAGCAGCATTGACTTCTGCATAGACAGACTGACCCTCCTGACCCCGCCTCGTAGGGATTCCTCATGTGCTCATTCTGCGCTTCTCAGCTGACGGCATACTCATTTGTACCAAAGAGTATTAACCTGTGTTACCTACTTTAGCTTTAGGAGTCTCGGTACCCCCTTATAGGTTAATTGATTTGAGATGCTCATCCCCTCCAGTGGTATGTACATTATAGCACACACATATTTAGAAGTCTGAACAAGTTAAAAATTCGTTAAAAATTATATGAAAGTAATACATGTTCATTTCAGATATTTAGAAAATGTAAATTAAAGTGTATATATCTAGAAATTTCATTTTATGTATAATCTTTAATCCTACTGATCAAAAACTTACTTTTTACATTGTGAGGTATCTTTTCAACATATATGTATATTCAGAAATAGAATTGTGTCCAAAAGTCAGATAACTTGCTTTTTTTCTCTTAATAGTATATTGTGCCAGACACCATGGCTAATGCCTGCAATCTCAGTGACTTGGGAGGCTAAGGAAGGAGGATCACAAGTCAAAGCCAGCCTCAGCAACTTAGCAAGGCTCCAAGAAAATTAGTGAGATCCTGTCTCAAAATAAAAAAAAAATAAAATGGTTTGGGGATGTGACTCAGTGGTTGAGTGCCCCTGAGTTCAATCCCTGGTACCAAAGAAAAAAAAAAAGAAAAGAAAAGAAATTAAAGTGCATATATCTACAAATTTTATTTTATGTATAATCTTTAAGAAAATTACTGTTAACATTGTGAGGTATATCTTCGTAACTTTTTTAAACACATGTGTATTCAGAAATGGAAAGTCATATCACTTGCTTTTTGTTTCTCCTAATAGTATATTGTGCCAGGTGTGGTGGCATGTACCTATAATTCCAGTGACTTGGGAGGCTGAGGCAGGAGGATTGCAAGTTTGAGGCCAGCCTGGGCAGTTTGGCAAGACCCTGTCTCAAAATATAAAATAAAGAACTGGGCATGCAGCTCAGCGGTAAAGAACCCATGGATTCAATCCCCAGTACTTAAAAAAAAAAGTATATTGTATCATATTTCCAACTCAGTATTCATGTATAATATGGTCTTTAAAGGCTGCATAATATTCTGAGATATAACATATCTAAATCCCCTGCCCCTTGATAGCTAAATTATTTTGCAACTTTTCAGAAGGAAAATACTTTGTTTATGGATAAATATTTATAGTTATTCTGAATTCTTTCCTTATGATTAATTCATAGAAATGGGATTACTGGCCAAAGAGTACACTTAATTATAGACTTTGACCCTTATTGTCAAATAGCTTTTTAGATCACCTTGAACAGAGATGTACACCTTCTAGTACCCAGCCCTGCATGATAATTACCTAATCCCCTGTATCTTTACAAATACTGGTGTCGACATTTAAACATATTTGGTTGTAGTTTATGAGTGACAAGTGAAGATGGTCTACTCGGTAGTTCTTTGATCACAACAGAGACTGAACATCTTTTCCCCACAGGTTGATTGGTCCCAAATTTTAATTGAGATTAGAAATAATACATGGTCTGCAAAATCACTGCTCAAGGGAGTCTTGTTTCTCTGAGTATCTCTAGTTCTTTGATTTTACTGCCTCACACTGCTAAAAAGAAGAGACCAGGGGCTGGAGCAGTGGCTCGGCAGTTACGGCGCTTGCCTGGCAGGCACAAGTACAGGAGTTCAAACCCCAGCACCACGTACCCAATGAAGACTAGGAACAACAAAAAACTAAATAAAAATTTGCTCTCTCTCGCTCACTCTCTCTCTTTCACTGTCCTTCTCTCTTTAAAAAAAAGAAAAAAAAGAGAGAGAGAGACCACAAGGGACCCCGAGGCCTGGGGCTATCGTGTGGCCTTTGGAGGAAAGCTGTCACTGTGGAATCCCTTGCTGACTTTGCTTCTAGGACACATGAGGTCCTACCAGGGGGAGGCAGGAAGGACCTGGCCTGAATATTCTTGAGTAATTCCTGCTCTATCCTCCTTTTACCCAGATGTGATGGAGCCATCCAACTTCTCCAACCTGGATCTGAATGAAGAAGACCCAAATGACCCTTCTGTGACTCTGGACCTGTCCCAGCTTTCCATGTTGCCCCACCTGGCTGACCTGGTCAGTTACAGCATCCAAAAGGTGATCGGCTTTGCCAAGATGATTCCAGGATTCAGGTAAGAAGCTTCTGCAATGTCTGGGGGGGTCAGTCAAAATCCTAGAAGGAGCTAGAAGGCTTGGAGGTCACTAACTCCCTGCATCCCAAAACCAGAGATAGGCTCCTGCCCGAGACCTCGAGAATCAGAATCTCTGGGGGAGGCCCAGGAATCTGTATTTTAAGAAATGTAGCCCATCCAGCATTACTCTGTGAGTGAGCAATATAGGTTGCCATTTTTAATACATATATTGGGAGATAGTTACATCCATATTTATGTATATTTATATCCTCATTCTTTCCAAAAATTCATTGGGTACACTACCTTAAGTATGCAGTGTAGTTAAGAAGTATAAATAAATCAATATCAAATGATATTATCATTTGATTAAGCAATAGCTATAGTTATAGCAAAAAGGACAGAATGCTTCTTAGATACTGCTGCTCATGTTCAGTTCTAGGATCCCGCCAGATGTGGGGATACATGCTGGTATCCCAGCAGCTTGGGAGGCTGAGGCAGGAGGATGGCAAGTTCAAGGTCAGTCTCAGCAACATAGTGAAGTCCTAAGTAACTTAGTGAGAACCTGTCTCAAAATTTAAAAAAAAAAAAAATTTTAAAAAGGTTGAGTGTGTTGCTCAGTGATTCAATCCCCAGTGCAAAAATAATTTAGTGTTGGCTAGCTCTGGATGGAAACTAACATGAGCTGCTGTTGTTTTTTCCGTGGCTGTCTGCTGCATAGGGAAGCCATCAGTGAGCTATTGGCTAAATTACCACGTTGCCCAACTTGATGGCAATGTGTAAATAAGGATCACTCTTCAGAATTCCCATGGAAGCCAGGTGCTTCAGCCCTTCCCACTTTGTTTCTTCCCTGAGACAACTAGCTTTGTGTTCTTGTACACTTCTCACCAACCCCCAAATCAGAAACTCTTCAATGCTCTTGCCTTGGATTTAATGTGAAAATTGTAAAGAAGGGGAAAACATCAAACGGTGTTGAGACACTCTTGCCACATTGCACATTTGGGTTGCAGCAATAGAAGCAAGGGCACTCTGGCAGTCAGACAGGACAAGTGACTGAATCTCCTGCGAGTCTCTGGGTTTACCCTCCAGAGCCTTTCCTTGGAACTGAGAACACATTCCATTGGGCACAAGTTCCAACTGCCTCCCCCACGCTTCATGTTACTGTTTGTAAACTCCTTCTCTTCCAAAGACTTATTTTGTGTAAATAGCTAGAGAAAAAATGCTTCAAGGTGCCGAAATCTGCTCTAAAGCACCTGGCTTCCATCCTCAGCTGCACAGGATTCCTCCTTCCCTGCTCTCGTGGGGAGTTGAACAGATGGTCCCCAAGCTGTGTCCAGAGGCTAAGGTTTGGTGATTCTAAGAGGTGGCTAGGATTGCGCCACCTCATTAAACCAGATCACTCAATGCTGCCCCTGTCACTCAGTGTCCCTCGCCTCCATTTCTCTCCCTTGTGCTTTGGCCCTATTCCTTGCCTTCCCCTCAGGTTCTCTCCCCAAGCCTGAGCTGAAGTGTGCCCGCTTCTTTTCCTTTCAAGCTTCAGCTTCCCCAGGGTTCGTTAGTCCGGTTCTGTAGTCATGGCTAAAGTGAGGTACATGTGAGCAGGTACTGGGGGCTGCCAAGACATTGGCACTAACTGTTAAATTCATCTTGAACATCCTTGGGTTGACTTCTCTCTCTTTGGTGTGAGTTGAGAAGTTCCAGAGCAGAATGTTTTTTAATACATTTGGAGCAGGCCTTGGCAAATGCTCTTAGGGGGACATTGAAGTGGACACTCTGTGACCAGATGGAGGGGTTGCTGAGCTCAGATGGGAGTCATTTAAAAGGGGACACGCAGGGCCAGCCCAGCAGCTCCTTGGTCCTTCTGTTTTCCACACTAAAGGGTTTTGTTTTCTCAAGAAGTGGAAGAACTGTGGCTGTCCCTGGTGGCTTTGATCTTGCTGCCTGTAGGTGGGGGCAGCAGGTGTGGGGAGGCAGGAGGAGACTTCTGTGTGGGTGAGGGGAGGGGGGAGTGGATGACACTCCAACTTGGGCATGGGACCAATAAGGGGCGGGACTGGATGGGTTGTTCCGGGTGTGAATGCACTGCAGCGCAGCCTTGGCCCGGCTCCCTCCTCCCACCTCCTCTCTTTCATCCTCTCATACTTAGCCCCACAAACCTCCCTCTTTGTTGGTGCTGCTGCAAAAGAAATGTTGGAGAAGGTGTATCAGAAACAGCTTCAAAAATGAATGAGAGCAGCCTTGGATGTGAGGACCAAACACCCCCAGGTTCCACTGCCAAATGGGTGACAAGGGACCAGGGCCACACCACCTGGAACCCAGATGTGTAGGCTAAAAACCTTCAACCTCACTACTGCTTCCATTTCCAGAGACTCCTTGAGACAAAGGCCTGTGGGTCATGGTGCTTCCTTTGTCCTGTGACCGTTCCTCCACAGTCATTTATTCATCCATCCAACAAACAACTTTCTTATATAAACTGTGAGGGATAAAAGTTGACTAGGACACAGTCCCTAGCCTCCAGGTATTGGGTGTCTGATGGAAGAGATAGGCATGTGAGCAATTGCTGCAAAGAGATAAGAGCTCTGCTGCAAACTGGCTAGAGGTACCGTGGGAATCCTGCTGAGGAGGGGCTGGACTCTACCCTTGGGGGTGGGGAAGACAGCTACACCATTCCAGAGCACACCTCAGGTACCCAGAAGTGGCCACAGGTGTGAAGATAACCAAGGCATAGATATCACACAGGTCAGGGAGGAGGCACGGGCCCTGGATTGGTGCCTGTTGTAGCCCAGCAGCCCACTTCCAGTTTCTATAAATTCCACTTTTACTCACGCCTACCACCATCCCCAGTTCTGGCTGTAAACCACACTTAGAAAGTCCCTGGCTTTCCTGCCTGTGGGTGGCAATGTGGGGGTCTTTGGAGATTTGCTGCATAGCAGTAGGGTGCCTGGGTTATGACAAGCAGTGACCCCACTGAAATCCCCTGGCCAACCAGGTGTTTGTTCACTTATGGTCATCCATCCTAAGGGGGGCATTGAACAAAGGGTTATGTACAAAGAAATTCCTCACAAAATTACCTATAATAGCAAAAGTTAAAAGTGACCAAAACATTCCACAATAGGTAAATGGGAGACTGATTCAATAACTTCAAGCCAGGAGCGGTGGTGCCTGCTTGTAATCCCAGCAACTCAGGAGGCTGAGGCAGGAGGATCTCAAATTCAAAGTCAGCCTCAGCTAGTTAGCAAGGCTCTCAACAACTTAGCAAGACATTGTTGCAAAATAAAAAATGAAAATGGCTGGGACTGTGGCTCAGTGGTTAAATGCCCCTCCGTTCAATCCCTGGTACCAAATAAATTTATAAATAACTTAAGAGTGTATTGATATGACATAATGTTATACAGCCCACTAAGAACTGAATGAAAGAATTTTAGTGATATAAGAAATGGGATACAGAATTAGTATGAACTCAAATACATTAAAAAAAATATGTGTACACACACATATGCATGTATATATGTATGTATGTCTACACACATATGTGTATATTAGATGTGGTAATAAGCAATTTTTATTTGCTTTATACATTTCTATATTTTCCAAAGATTTAATTATGAACACTTGTATAATGAGTTAAAACCAAATGGAGGTGGTGTTAATTTTTATTTTTTAAATGTGGATTGAGCAGCAAGGGAAAAGTGATACAATGTCATAATATTATCTTTCCTGAAGACAATAGAAGGACATGGCAGTTTCTTTAAAAAAAAAAATTGCAGGGCATGGTGGCACACACCTGTAATCCCAGTGACCTTGGAGACTGAGGCAGGAGGATCCCAAGTTCAAAGCCAGGCTCAGCAACTTAGGCCCTAAGCAACTTTGTGAGAACATGTCTCAAAGTAAAAAATAAAAGAGCTAGGGATGTGACTCAGTGGTTAAGTAGCCCTGGGTTAAATTTCTGGTACAAAAAAGACAAAGAAAGAAAGAGAGAGAGAAAGAAAGAAAGAAGAAATTAGCATGGTTAAAAGGAGGTCTCATGGCTAAAGGAAAAGACTGGTTCTTCTGAACACAAAACTATAAGCAATGGATGAATGTATCAGAAGCTCAACAGAAGAGGAGGCCATTAATGCAGGAGCTGTCTAACAACCTGATGGCTGGGTCCAGAGGCTGTGAGCTCCCTGTATCAGGAGCATCCTGCAGAGGCTGTGTAGGAACTGTCTGTCAGGCATGCCCAAAGGAGCAATTGGCCCATCTGGTCTCTAAACAGGGCTTTCCAAGTCTCACATTTTGAGTTTTGTCCAATGCAGATCATTCGCTGGCCATCCTAATCAAGCAAGTCTTTTCATTCCCCATCATCTGTCACCTGCTGATATAGAACCTCCATCAGTTAATATCTGCTTCCTGTATTTACGTACCAAAGAGCAGCCATAGAGAAGATGACAGCCGATCTACATGAAATGCAGAATTCTGACAGTCAGGAGGAGAAAGCGGGGAAAAGCCAACAGCAAGTGGATCCATGGGCCCAGCTTTCCCCTTGCCATTGTCCAGACAAGCCCACCTCGTGACTCAGAAAAGTGGAGCTAGTCTTGGGGCTCTTGTCACATCTGCACATGTTTATTGATCTCTTGTACTCAGGGCTCAATGATCAGAGTATAGGCAACAGTAAGAATTAAGAAATGGTATTGGCCCTGAAGTAACTTACAAATAAGAATAAAAGATGAGCGTGAACAGAGCTAAAGGCAAAAGGACAAAATAAGAGCATGAGCGATGTGCAGTGGGTCATAAAGAAATGGCTACACTTCTGCCAAAGAAAATGAGGAGGTGGGGGCCCAATGGAAATCACACTGGATTCAGGATCAGGAAGGTGAGATGGAGCATTGGAAGTGTGTTCCTCAATGCAGCTGGAGCATGCTCAAAGGCATGGTGGTCTGTGAACAGCATCTGAACACAGAGTGGCCTAATACTGCTAGAATGGGGAGTCATGGAGTTTGAGTTGGAAGGGGTGGGCTGGAAAGACAGGTTGGACTTATTGTGGAGTATGGAATAATCCTGGGATGTTTGAGAGTCAGTTAGGATTTCTGGGTACAAGAGTGACATTTACCTGTAGCAACAGTAGGAAAGATAAATGAGAGACCTGAGAGACTTGTGTCCGGAACTCCAGTAGAGGCTATTTTAAAAGATGATGGAGCTCTTGAGGGAGCAGTCCTGGTAAGAGTGGGAATGAGATCATGGACTTGAGAGAGGTCCTGGAGACAGAAGTAGCTGAACTTACTACTGAGAAGGTCTGGTAGACAGAAAGAGGGAGAGGAAAAGAAAACATGGGATTCGTTGACTATGACTTGGGCCATTCCATTTGCAGAGCATCCTATTCATGCCACAGCATGGGGGTGGGGGACTTCCTCAGGCTTTCTTTTCTCATCAGTAATAGCTCTGGCACTTAATTCATAGGTTTTCCTTCTCTTAGCAACTGAACTACTTCTTTTCTCACCTTGGCATACGGTCAGTGTTGATTTGTTCTCCTTCGAGGGATATTCTTGTTCTTTCCAACCAGGGAGCACACTCCTCAGTGGAGGACAGAGGGACATGCTGGTCACCTGGCAGGTGTAACCTATCAAAACACTAAACTGATTTGTGTAGCAGGAAGACCTTGACTGGTGGCCTGATCTCCTCCCCTCTCCCATCACCACAGAGATCTCACCACTGAGGACCAGATTGTGCTGCTGAAGTCCAGTGCCATAGAGGTGATCATGCTGCGTTCCAACGAATCCTTCACCTTGGAAGACATGTCCTGGGACTGCGGCTCCCAGGAGTACAAGTACGATGTTACTGATGTGGCCAAAGGTACAGCTGGACTCTGCCTCTACCTTTTCCAGCCCCTAGACTCTGGCTCCACCCCACCTGGAGTCTTTGATCCCAGTCAGGCACATGAAAGGGGGGAGCGAGGCAACAACAGGGAGAGAAGGGCAAGGGCAGGCCTAGCAGGGCTGGAGGTGGAGTGGGTAGCTCCTCAGTTCTACCTGCAGCGCCTGGACATTCTCTCTCCTAGCTGGGCACACCCTGGAGCTCATCGAGCCCCTGATCAAGTTCCAGGTGGGGCTGAAGAAGCTGAACCTGCACGAGGAGGAACATGTCCTGCTCATGGCTATCTGCATCGTCTCCCCAGGTATGGAGCCCAGCAGTGAGGGACTTGCTGGAAAGTGGGGAGTGTGGAGGACAAAGACCTGCAGGGCAATCTGGAGGGAAAAGCCAAGAAAAGGAGAGGCAAACAAGGAAACATGGCTTTGCTGGGTTTATGTGGCCCATGGCCCATGTGCTTGTTGAAGGGTCCCTCAGTGCCTTTGGCTTTGCCTTCTAGAGACCGGAGATGGTTCACAGGATTCTGAGCACCAAATATACAGGGTTCTCAGGCCACTGAAGGCCTAAGTGTTCACACTACTTGGGCTCTGTTCTTGTGTGAACCGGAATGAACTTTTCCGTCACTTGAGGTTCCTCAGAAGCAGAGTGCAAAATCTTGAGGATGATGGAGAGTTCTATCTGGACATTTACCTGGCTGATTTTGGAGGCACTGTATTTTGACCCCTGACCTCTTCTGCTTGTTTGGGGTGGGAAAAGGGAGAAAATGCTGAGAAGGAAGTTATTGTGGCCTTGGGGATGTTATATTGGTGAATATACCCAAAGGGGACAGCCATGCCTCAGGCTGGACCATATTCAGGGGACGCACTAGTGACCTCTGCCTAGGAAGGCTTTCCTGGTGTGAGGGCCTATGGAATGGAGGTGGGCTCCCTCCCCCTGCTCAGCTGGCATTTCTCCCTCCTTCATTCATGCACTCCACAGTGACTCATGGAGCACCTGCTAGGTACTCAGCAATTCAGCAGCAAACCTGACAGACTTCTTTCTCATGAAGCTTAGGAGGAGAAACTAAACAAATGCTATTTACCCACTAATTCCGCATATGTTTTGAAAACTTGTGAACCTATAGAATGTTAACAGCAGGACGGAACCTGATCAAGTCTGGGACATGGAGATGGAAGGCTATCAGTAATGGCCCTGTTGAGGAAGTTCTTGTAAGCCATTACCCACAGGATCCATTAGAGTCAGGCAAAGATGGACGAGCTGAGTTCCATGCAGAGGGAACACAAAAGCAAAGCCCAGAGGCCAGAGAGTATGGCGTCAGGATGCTGATGTGGCTGTGGAGGGTGGAGACAGAGTGAGGTGAGGTGGGGACAAGGGCCAGATGGGCTCATGAAAGGACATCATCCTAAAGGCAGTGGGAAGTTGTTGAGGGTAGGTGTCTCAGGTCAGAAGTCATACAGGTTGGCCTGGGAGGTGCCTCATATGTATGTCCATATGGATGGGCGACGATGGTGAGACTGAGCAGTGAGGGACCCAACATGGATTCCCAAGTCTTCTCCTACTCTCTGTGCTGCAGACCGACCTGGGGTGCAGGACGCCAAGTTGGTTGAGGCCATCCAGGACCGCCTGTCCAACACACTGCAGACCTACATCCGTTGCCGCCACCCACCCCCAGGCAGCCACCTGCTCTATGCCAAGATGATCCAGAAGCTGGCTGACCTACGTAGCCTCAATGAGGAACACTCCAAGCAGTATCGCTCGCTCTCCTTCCAGCCCAACAGTAGCATGAAGCTCACGCCCCTTGTGCTTGAGGTGTTTGGCAATGAGATCTCCTGACTAGAGCAGCCTGAAGTGATGCCTGGGTGGGGTTGCTTCTCCAGGGCCTGGTGCCCTGGCCCTGGGCTGGCTGTAGCCCAGCAGCCCCTCCCACCCCTCCTGGAGTTTGGCCCCTCCTCTGCCATCTCCCCTAACTGTCTGATATGTCCATTTTTCTGCCCAGTCTAACACCAGGTCCCCCGTTCTTGCAGGCCACAGACTGTCCCCTGCCCCATGAGAACTCAGTCATGACTCACTGTTTATTTGACAAAGAAAATCAAGTGGGGTCAGAGGGCAGAGGCCCAAGGTGGGGCCTTGCCTAGAGATGTCTCCACTACACCCTAAGTGGCTGCTGCTAATGCAAGGGAAGACAGGCAGGACAAATGCACCCACCCACTCCTCAGGGACAGAGATACATGTACCTCCCCCATGGCCGCACATCAGACCCTCCCCCTGCCCACCCTCCAGAATCCCTAACCCACTCCATCTTATCCTGCTAACTATCAGTGCTGTTCTTTCCCAGAGCAGTGGGCCATGATAGGGCCTCCTCCCTCTGCCTTTCTTCTCCTGGCCTTCCTGGGACACTCACTGCCAAGAAGGAGAAAAGCAAAAAGAACTAAGGTTATAATAGCCCCTTTACCCACCCTGCTGGCCAAAGGGCACTCTCCCAGTCCTGCAGGGCCCACCTTCATCCCTTTGCCATGGTAATCCTCTCATGGGCAGTAGCTGTGGTACCCTGGGCTCCCTTCCCATGGCAGGAACTGCTGGCTCAGAACCCACCTGTGAGAGGCCCCAGGAGGGGAGAACACAGGTCTAGACAGTGGACAACAGACAAAGCCAGCCTCCCAGAAGGGCAATGGATAGTCGTCCTAGGCTTTCCCTGTCGCAAAGCCCTTGTCTCACTGGCCTGAAAAAAGGGTTGGTTGAGTTGTAGCTCTCTTCCAACCATCCACATGGTAGGAATGAATTGCCCCCCAGATTGCAAAGAAGACCTGCCTGCCACAGTCTTCCTCCTCACCTGCCAGTGCCTTAGCTCCCACCCATGAGAGCATGCCCTCCCTCCTACCCTGGCCCCCGCAGAGGCCTCACCCTCTGATAACCAAGGGTGGCAAGGAAGTTTTCCCAGTCTCCTTTTGCCCCAGTCTGTAGCAGCAGGGCCTCCCCCTGTCAAGTATGTGGGGTGGGATGGAGGACTGCCTGTGTGTAATTCCAAGACTGCTCCTCAGATGTAGAACAAGGAGCCAGCATCTGTGTGTCAGGGCTTGGATGGGAGAGCTGGTAGATCCCGGAGCTGGTCAGAGCAGGTAGGGATGGAGCCAAGTGAAGGTGGTTCACTTCTTATCACTCCACCATCCAAACTCAAAGGGAGACTGTGAGGCGCAGCCAATGGGGGAACACATAACCTCAAAGTCTGTCTTCTCCTCTAGCAGCCCAGCCCAGGAGGTGGGAACCCTCAGGTGAGCTCCCTGCTGAGTGGGTTGTGGGTGTATGGACCACTTGGAGGGGCTTCTTCCAGAGGGACTCATGGAGGGTCCTTGAATTAGGGGAGCATTTCCACATTTGAGGCATCAAGAAGGAGGTAAGGTAGTGAGAATGTGGTCACCTAAACACCCAGAAGATGCGTCTTTCCTCCTCTACCTGTTATTCCATGAAAACCCCAAGGAATCAGATTCAACATGGCAAGAGCTGGCAGTGTCCACCTGGCCCTGCATTTCTCAGAGTCCTTCAAGTAAAAACACACCTCTGAGGGTCACAATGCATGGCTCCATCTTCAATATGCAGGATATGAGTTGCTTTCAGAATCAGATTCTATTTGTACTGTGTTTTAATATTGAGGGTACCAGGCAGAGCTATTTATGGGGGTGAAACTTACATTGTGAAAATACTGTACATTAATGAATATTGTCATTATTATCATACAAGGGCCTAGGGAAAGACCTTTGATTTAAGCTGCAAAATGCATTAATTTAGCTTGCTATGGGGGGGATGCTTTAAAAATCGCTAATCTGGTTCAACCCCCTTGTTAAAGGAAACTGACACTTAGAGGAGGGCATGACTTATCCATGCTCTGAAGTCACCCCAGGGCTGCACAAGAATTTGGACTCACAGTCCAGTGCCCTTTTTACTACACAACACTTGAACTCAGACCCTATTTCCCATTCCCATGACAACTGACCTAGATTTAGACAGAGCAAATATAGATCTGGGACCCTTTCCTTCTTTTCCTGGGTTGTAGCCCCACTGATCCATCAAGAAGAGGAAGAGGAAGGACATTCAGCTTCTGTCTCAATATGAATCAGCCCCTCCCCTGGTTGGCCCTAGCCCTTGGTCTCTGCCTCAGCCCTGTATAATGCTTTTGCCTTATCAATAAAGTACATTAATCTTTGTAGTGTTCCCACCTTCCCAGTTCTCCCCCTAGCCCTTCCCTCTTAAGGGAACTCAGCCAGACCCTTGGGAGCAATAGTAACTCAGCCCAGGGGTGGATAACCACCCAGGTCTCCCAAAGGGAAGTCTAGGAGCTTGGAAGAAAAGAAAAAAGAACAAATGAGGTTTCAGGGGTCTGAACTGGGAGAAAATTATATCATCCAGTCTGTTTTAGAATGAGAATGTGAAGATAGACATTTATAAAGCTAAAACTTTTAAAGTATACCATTGGAAATGAAGGAAAACATGCACCAAAGTGAGAAATAAACAAAATTCCCAGAGATAGGGAAATTCTTTGCTGACTAACCAAATCAAGAAGGGTAATCCGAGTGAGACCAACAAAGGAGGCTGGAATGTATGTCAAATTTGGTGAAAGCCAGAAATCAAGCAGCAGAAGAAAACTTTAAAGGGTGCCTCCCAAGTGATTTCCAAAGAGGAAAAAAAAAAAGTTTGCTAGGAGTTGTTAAATAAACCAATGAAAAAAGCTTTGCTTATGGTAATAAAAATGGCTCATACTTACATAGCACTTTGTGGCAAATACTGCTGTAAATAAATGCGTTATGAAAACCAACTTGCTTTATCCTTATAAGGACCCTATGGTAGGTGGACTATCATTACCCACACTTGACAGAGAGAATGACATGCTGAAAGCTACACTCGTGTTGAGGGAGATGACATTTGGACCTTCTAGAGGTCATTAATTAACTGCTACCAGCATTATACCGCTTCCTACTGAATCGAGGGGTCTGACAAACCACACTCTTGCTTGCACTCTCCCAAAGAGGAGGCAAGAGGGTTCCCTTTCCTAAAATGGGCCCTGAGAGGGGGAAACTGGAGGTACTAGATCAAAGAATGCTCTACTCTCAGAAGCATTTGGTCAAATGTGTTGGGATCAAGCAAGTGTCACACTTACCTGAGAAACTCAAGAATTAAAACCAGGTTGTGTGTGCTCGTGGCACACACCTGTAATCCCAGCAGCTTGGGAGTCTGAGACAGGAAGATCACACACAAACTCAAGGCCAAGCTGGGAAACTTAGCAAGACCCTGTCTCAAAATGAAATGAAAGAGCTGGGGGGTGTAGCTCAGCTCATTTGTAGAATACTCCTGGGTTCAATTCTCAGTACTAAAAACAAAATAAATAAATAAATAAAGATAAACTAATTTACATAAAAAAATTAAAAATAAACCTTAGGCTCCTCGACTGCACAAGCCACAGTTGCAGTGCACAGTCATCTCAGGGCTACCATAAAGGACAGTGCAGATACAGAGCATTCTTGTCATCATAGAATATTCTACTGGACAGCACTGGCCTATGCCATGCTTTTTTTTTTTTTTTTAATACTAAGGATTGAATTCAGAGGCACTTAACCACTGAGTCACATCCCCAGCCCTTTTTATATTTTATTTGGGATAAGGTCTCACTAAGTTGCTTAGGTCCTCGCTAAATTACTGGGAAAGACTTTGAACTTGCGATCCTTCTGCCTTAGCCTCTTGAGTCACTGGGGTTACAGGTGTGTGCCACCGCACCCAGTCACACCATGCATTCTTTAAAAAGAGAGAGAGAGAGGAGAGAGAGAGAGAGAGAGAAGGACAGTGAAAGACAGAGAAACCGAGAGAATCAATTATTTTATTTTTTTATTTCTCCAATTAAACAATATATTTATATTCTGAAAATTAGATTTACCCTCCTAAAGCCCCACTAATTACCCATCTTTGTCCCCCCTCCCCCCTCCTTCCCAGGACACAAATTAGGTCCAACACTTCAGCATTTGGGAGTAGGCAAAGACTTTCTCAACATGTCTCCTAAAGTGAAGGAAATAAAGTCAAAAATCAGTGAATGGGATGTCATAAAGCTAAAAAGCTTTTGCACTGCCAAGGAAATTACCAAATTAGTCAAGAGGTTTCCTACAGAATTGGAGAGAACCACGGACTGTGATTCTTCTGACAGGGGTCTCATATCTAGAATCTACAAAATCCTTAAAAATCTCAACTTCAAAAACACAAACAATCCAATCAATAAATAGGCCAAAGAGCTTAATAGAAACTTCTCAACAGAGGACATTGATCAGGCCAATGAATACATGAGAAAGTGCTCTAAATCACTAGTAAACAGAGAAATGCAAATGAAAACTACATTAAGATTTCACCTCACATACCAGTCAGATTGGCAAAAATGAAGAAAATAAACAGTAATAGATGCTGGAGGGATTGTGGAGAGATAGGTACACTAGCACACTACTGGTGGAACTGCAGACTGATACAGCCCTTCTGGAAAGCAGTGTGAAGAATCCTCAAAAAATTAGGGATGAACCCACCATATGATCCAGCTATTCCTCTCCTAGGTATTTTTCCAGGGGATTTAGAATCAGCACATTACAGTGACACAGCAAAATCAATGTTCATAGCAGCTCAATTTACAACAGCTAAATTATGGAAACAACCCAGATGCCCCTCATTAGATGAATGGATCCAAAAACTGTGATATATAAATATATGTATATATATAATACCATTTAATTTTATTCAGCAATTAGAAACAATGATATTGCAGCTTTTGAAAGTAAATGGATGGCTATGGAAGAAATTATGCTGAGTGAAGTCAGCATAACCCAGAGAACCAAGGGTCAAATGTCTTCACTAATCTGTGGAGGCTGGAGCTAAACCCTGACCATTGCGAAAGTTGGTCAGCTCTCATGTATTAAACCCTGAAAAGGTGTAGTGACATACAACTGAAGGCATTTGTAGAAAGAATCAATGTTTATTGAGTTTTCACATGACTTTCATTGCTCTTACACTTAGTTCCGTACGTGGTGCTGGGGTTTGAACCCATGTACTTGCACTTGCTGGACAAACGCCGTAACCACTGAGCCATCGCTCCAGCCCTGCATTCTTTTTTTTAAGAGAGAGGGACAGTGAGAAAGAGAGAAAGAATTTTATTTAGTTTATCATCTGATTTTCCTGACACTTTGTTGTGTACTTGGTGCTGGGGTTCAAACCCGCCAGGCAAGTGCCATAACCTCTGAGCCACCGCTGGCAGCCCACACCACACATTCTTGTCATCATTGGATGACTGCCTGAGATTGTAGGCCCAATCAGCTCTGCTGTTCTTTGGGGCAGTACAGCCACTGCATGTCTGACATCACATGGAAACTGTATAGGGAATGTCCTCTCCTTCCTGGAGCTGTGTTACACCTGGGCCACTGTGAACAGGTATGCTCCTCAAAAGAGACATGAAGGAAAAACACTTCACAGGCCTTGAGGTTCACAGACTCAGAGCATCACGTAGCACAAACAGGTCATCAGCGGGTGGGGAAATGTTGACTGCTTCAACACTGAGGACAGACAAACAAGACCTGTCAGAGTGGTCAGAGCCCTCAGGTCGTTTTCTGTAGCTTCCACAGCAACTTCTGTGGGTTGAATCTTTCCTCCTGGCTCCTATGGGTGACAAGGAGTGTAAGTGCCATCAGTCACTCCCAGTACGACCAAGGAGGTAATGATGCTGACACCCCAATGGTGACTATTCTCATTGAGGTTACTGGAGGAGTCTGTGCTCTGAGGCAACAGGAAGCACACTAGGGTGCATGGCTGGTGGCTGACATGGGGTTCTGGGGGCTCCCTGCTCCAGAGAGCTGTTCTGAATCTCTGTGTTCACAAATAGCATATATGAAATAAATACTGAGGAGAACCACATGTCAGGTTCTGGAGAAGTAGACTAAAGTGTGAATTCAATTGCAGGGAGTTTATGGGGAAGAGATCTCAAGGCCATTAGCTATGGTGAAAGGGAAGGAAGTAGGTTCAGATAGAGGGAGAAGTTGGGCTGAAACAGTCTCAACAAAGGTTTCAATAAACCCTTGCCAGGAACTCTGAAACCAGGATGGCCCTTTGGGTTGTCCTGAGTTGAGATGAGGAAGGCTGGCTTTTCTATTTCTGTATCAGTTAGTTGTTAAGGGCAGTCTCCATAAGATAGTGTGACCTTGATGTGACCTTGAGGACGCATGTTTTCTCAGCAAAGGGCCATCAGGACTAGGATGTATTTTCTTCACATTTTGGGTAACCGGGCGAGCCCTTAGGCAGTGGGCCAGTCTGGAATTGGGAGGATAAAGAAGAGTCCTAGGTCTTCCTTGTGTCTCTGGAGAGAGAGAGGGACAGCTACTGCTTCAGGAATCAGAGGAGGGTAACCTCAGCCTCCCCAGCTATGAACCAGATGATTTTTTCCGAAGTCATATTAAGTTTCCCCACTAGGGGGTGCTACTGCCCTGTACAGACCGACCTGAGTTACCTGGCCTCCTACCTCCCTCATGTTCCCCTATCACACCCTGTCTCTGTCTCTGTGATGCTGACAGATCCAACAAGGCCATGCATCCCTGAAACTGAGAGTACCTGGTGATATTTACCTTTCCTCCTGCTCTCAGGCTTCCCAGGCCACCTCCAGAGTCCCAGCAATAGGATACCCAACCCTTAGCTCAGGCGGGGGCCTCCCAAGTCAGAGATCCTGTACCTGGGGCTACTGAGTACTTTTCATGCTGGGAATGAGAGGGGTCACAGTTCCCTTTGAGGCCCAGCTGGATAGTGCTTCCAACATTTCTAAGCACCCAGACACACCCTGAACTCAGTGCTGGGGACAGAGCAATGAATAAGATGGTCACTGACCCCCAAGAAAGAAACAGTCCAATGGGAGAAGACAGATCCACAAGGAGATGATTATAAGGCATTAACAGGAGAAACAACAAAATGTTAACAATTGGGGCATAAATAGTTGCATCCCTTGCTTCTTGTTTGACCTTGAGCAAGTTACTGAATGTTTTCAAGCCTCAGTTGCTTTTTTTATAAAATGGAAACAATAATAGTAGCTACCTCATAGGCTCGCTGTTGTGCCCTGATCTATGTAAAGTCTTTATCACAGTACCTGGCACTGGGCCATCAATCATAAAAGCTAGCCAGCATCATTATTGGATTGCAGAGTGGAGGAATGGTTACAAGTAAGTTTTCCCCAAGAAGATGACATTGTCAACATGCTCTGACCCCTGATTCTTGCTGAACTCTCTTGGCTGTCCCCAGGCTGATCTCTTTGTCCCACCCTCCCACCTCCAGATCTCAGGCTGTCCTGCAAGGGTCTCTCCATGAAAATCTTTGGGAGCTGGGAGAAGTGTCATTGGGCCATCTGGCCACCAGGGGGCAGGTGTGCCATTAATAAATCAAATTGGCCCCAACTGAATGAGCCCTGCTCTAGCAGAAAAGTGTGGGAAAGAAAAGAACAGAAGGTAAGAAGATAAATCTGTAGTTACTATTGTCCCAGACTTCTTCCTTTGCCAACTTCATCCCTGCCTCCCGATAAAAAACCACTACCCAGTATGTCAGTATTCTCTGGTAAGGAAGGAGGTGCTCATGCCCCCAGAAAGGATTTCAAACATCAGGTCTGTTCCTTTGGAGCAGTATGCATCCCAGCATGCTCTCCAGGGTCCTGTGTCACTGTTCTAGATATTGGAACTCAAGCCACCACTGTGTCCACCTACACCTAGATCTATGAACGTGCATCTCAGAGCCCCTCTCTAGCTCAGCAGTTCTCAAATGTGAATTCAAAGCCAATCTCAGTAGCTTAGCGAGGCCCTCAACAACTTAGAGAGAACCTGTCTCAAAATAAAATATAGGGGTTGGGGATTTAGTTCAGTGGCAGAGCGCTTGCCTAGCATGCGCAAGGTTCTGAGTTCGAGCCTCAGCCCTGAAAAAAAAAACAAAAACAAAAACAACAACAAAAAACAAATCAAAATAAAATATAAAAAGGGGCTGGGGCTATAGTTCAGTGGTTAAGTGTCCCTGGGTTCAATCCTTGGTACCAAAAAAAACCAGACTTCTGTTCATGTAAGTTTTATCTAGAGATATTTATCATGCTGAAATTTTTTGTTTCTTTCTATCTTTTTTTTTTTTATTTTTAGGTACTGGTGAATGAACCCAGGAGTGCTTAACCACTAAGCCACATCCCAAGACACACCATTATTATTACTATTATTATTATTATTATTATTATTATTATTTTGGTACTGAGGTTTGAACCCAGGAGTTCTTAACCACCGAGACACATTTATTATATTATATATTATATTTATATATTATATTATATTATATATTTATATATTATATATTTATATTTATTATATTATATATTATATACACCAGACTATTTATTATATTGTTATCATTGTTGTTGTTGTTGTTGTTGTTATTTTGGTACTGGGGATTGAACACAGAGACACTTAATCACTGAGGCACACTCCCATCCCATATTTTATTTTTTATTTTGAGACAGAGTCTTGCCAAGTTGTTTAGGGCCTTGCTAAGTTGCTGAAGCTGGCTTTGAACTTGCAATCCTCCTGCCTCAGTCTCCTGAGCCAGTGGGATTACAGGCATGCGCTACCATCCCTGGTAAAGGTGAAAATTTTTTTAAAATATATTAATTTTCTTTTTCAGTAGTGGGGATTGAACTCAGAGGTACTCTACCACTAAGCTACATCCCTAACCCTTTTGTTTTTTCTTTTTTGAGACATTTCTCTCTAAATTGCCCAGTTTGTCATCGAATTTGCATTCTTCCTGCCTGAGCTTCCTGAGTTGCTGGATGTTTTTATTAAATTTTTATACCTGGCATATTTATTAAAATTTTAAAAATAACAACATTGATTCTATTAGAAGTTAACAACAACACAATTTTTTTTATTAAAAATAGCAATTTTCCAAAGCAGAAATAATTTAATGACTGAGGGTATTGTTTTGCGAATCTTATTAAAGTCTGGCTTAGTAGGAGGCAGCTAGATTCACAAATTAGCTTCTGTGTTCAAGCTGGTTTGATATCATAGGCTGTCATGGAGCCTCTGAAAAATTCTACTGTACACTTGTGAGAAACAGAAAGTAATAAAGGCACATAATATCTTAGTATTATTTTGAAAATGGTTTTGATCTTGTAGAGCCCCTGAAGGGTCTCAGGGACCCATGTGGGTCCCCAGACTAAACTTTGAAACCTACATGATATACCTTTCTACTTGGTGTTTTCTTGGCTCGAAATACCCCTTACATGGTTCCTCATCTTTCAGTCTTCTCAATGAGACAAACTCCTACTGCTCCTTACATTTTCAGCTCAGGCTGTATGTCTTTCACAAATTCTCCTCTGTCCTTAGCCATCCTCTACCCTGTGCTTGCCCCATTTGGGTAGAATTGTGCTCTCCCTCTTCTAGAATGAAGTACAGTGTGTGTTTTAAATTTCTGTTTACCAGACTGGAACAAAGTAGGGATTCCATAGATGTAGCTGAATACATGGATGGATGAATGAACATGCTACCCACTTCTGTTAGCATCTGAAAGATCTGGTCTTTGCAATAAGTGTTAAGTCAAAAAAAGTTAGTTCTATAAGTGTCAAGTCAAAAAAAGTTGTCAGAATCCCCACTAGAAAATGAATGCAAATGGACTTATGCAAATGTAAACCTTTCCCTTGAACTTTAGAAACTGATAAGTTCAAGTGTTGCTAACTCCCTCTCCGTAAAGTATCTGCCATATCGCTCTCATTCTTATACTGTGATTCAATTTGCTTTTTGGACCTAAGTGCAGAACTTAGCACTTACCCCAATTCACATGTATCTGATTTGATTTATTTCCCATTAACTTATTCAAATCTTTTGAATTCTCATTTTCTCACTATCCCTCCTGGCCTTGTATCTTCCAAAACTTAGGTCTGTAAACCATGTTCATAGCTGACAGAGACAGAGCCAAAAACTATCCTGCTTTCAGGTTGATCTTACCACATTACCAGAAACTCTTTAGTTCAGTGTTGAAGACCCCACTGGTAAGGAAGAGAAAAGGGTGGGTGATTAGAGGTTGTCTCCCATGAAGGGAGCAGTTGGAAAGACGTGGGCATCCACAGGAATGTGGGGAACTTGTCAGTGCTTCTCAGGCAGGACTCAATAGTCCACCCCAAGTCTGAAGAGATTCCTGCAGAATTAGAACAGATCTGAGCCCAGGGTTATCAGATCTAGGGAATGCAGGAAGGGGTGGATCAAGTATCAAATTCCAAGTGGGATTGTTGTGCAAATTCCATTTGAGTGGGACTCTGGGAAGAAAGGCAGGACTTCTTAGATCTTGGTTGTTGACTGAGGGAAGACAGGGAGAAGTTCCAGTCAGCCCTGGGGATGGTAAGCAGAACTCTCCTTAGGCATCCAGACCTTGGTGGGAACTGAGAAGTCTTACATGGCCAACCTGACAGCCCTTGGTTGGCTTCACGGGGCCTTCCTTCTGCCTTTTTTCACTTGTACTCAGAAATCTCCTGGATCTCTGCAAAGATCTGTGCCACTGTGACCCAAACCTGTCTAATTAAGACTCCTGCAGACATATGTGAACATCCATAGCAGCTGGGCTGAGGCCAGGGCAGGTGCACAACTTGGTCAGCAGCTGGTCAGTGCCATTTCTCCCATCATCTACAAATGTCTTGATCGGAGGCTGTCAGAAAAGGGCTTGGCCTTCCCCACCTCTAGTCCCTCTGACTTAAATTTCTTACTTTTTCCTACTCAGGAGCCCCAGAAGAGTCATGGGATGGATTATGAAGCAGTTCGGGGTGATAAAGAAGGGACGGGGGAGAAGTGATAAGGGGATGGGGGGGGAGCTAGCTCTACTTCCTCTCTGATAGTGACCCCACCCCAAGGGGCTCCCTGCCTTCTGCTGTGTTTACAGGAAGGGCCTCAAGTGACTGAGGAGGAGATGGGAGAGGTACTAAGCAAGATATCGGTGGCTTTTGTTGTCCTTGCCCTGGAAGATGACTGTTCATTGTTTCTTCATTCACTCAGCAAATACCAACCACAACTCCTACCATTGGCCCAGTGCAGTGCCAGGATGTGAGGGCCACAAAGGCAGATTGAGCTCTGTGACCGTCCAACCTCCCTGTCCATCCCACTCTCCAGCTTTGAGCAAATCAGCCAATTAGTGAGTAAGGGCATGGACTTCAAGAATAGGTCATCCCAGCTGTGGTGCAAATCTGTAATCCCAGCGGCTCAGGGGGCTGAGGCAGGAGGATCCCAAGTTCAAGGCCAGCCTGGGAAGTTTAGCAAGATCCTGTCTCAAATAAAGAATAAAAAGGGCTGGGAATATAGTTCATTGGTAAAGCACCCCTGGGTTCAAATCCCAGTAACAAAACAAAACAAAAACAAAACAGAGCAGCAGGGGCTGGAGCGGTGGCTCAGTGGTTTCGGCGCTTGCCTGGCAAGCACAAGGACCCGGGTTCAAACCCCAGCACCACGTATACAACAAAGTGTTAGAGCAATGAAGGCCATGTGAAAAACTAAATAAAGTTATTTCTCTCTGTCTCTCCCACTGTCCCTCTCTCTTAAAAAAACAAAAAACAAAAAACAAAAAACAAAAAAAACCGAGCAGCAGCAGAAACTGCATCCAACAGGAGTGGGATGTGGACCCTGGCTCTCACCTGTACTCTTTGTGTCTCTTCTGTAAATCGAAGATGATAGTGGTACTTTCTTCAAAGGTATGAAGACCCAATTTGTTAATATATAGTGTTTAGAATTGTGTCTGGCCCATTACTAAGTGCTCAATGAAAATAAATGTTACCCTTTATTAACTGGTTTTCACCTTCTGGGGATCTTCACCTCTCTCCAGATTTGGTCTTCCTTAGAATCAGTCTCCCCCTCCCCCACCCCGCATACACCAAAGCCAGGTTAGAGGAGGTAGAAGTTGGAACTCACAAGGAGACCCTTCTTGTAAAGGGCCAAGCTGCCACCCCAACGAGGTTCAGAAGCTGGGGTACATACCATGCCATGCCGGTTCATGGTGCTCCCAGCCCTACTCAGTTCCCCAGCTCCAGGGCTAGCAGGGACAACCTCTAGGGAGGCAGGAGACCTGGTGGTGGAGAGCACTGAGGGTTGAGGAGTCCCATTATCTCCTCCTGCAAAGCCTTCTCCACCCATCAACCCCCAACCGAGATTACAGACCCACAACTGTCTCCAACTGCTCTGATTCAGGGATAAGGCTGGACCCTGTCCCCACTGCCACATACCCCATGACCCCATGGCCACCCCTCTCCATGCCATGCATTGAGAGTGGTCTGCCTGCCTCTCTGGGAGCAGGAGTAACCCCAGGGACCGGGAGACTGAGGACAGACCAGGTATAACCAGGAGAAACCAGGCCTTTGTCCTGGGTTATCAGCTCTCCAACTTGGATCTTCATCTCTCCGCCTCTCTGCTGGTTTCCAGGGTGCTTCCGCAGTGTCTCCTCTCTCAGGCTGCCTTTCCCCCACCTCAGAGCCCTGAAGCTGCACACCTGGTCCCACATCAGATAACCCAACCACAGCTCCCAGCAGCCCCTTCTCGCCCCTTGCCCTCTTCCTCCCCTACCTCCCCCACCTTCTATCTCCCTGAACCAGGGCTAGAGGAGAGGGGTACCCAAGGCCCTGTTGGAGAATGAGGGTGTGAGAGATAACCCTTCCTATCCCCAGCATATGCGTGCAGCAAACACACACACACAGTGGAAACTCTATACTTCTGTGCCTAGTCGGAAAGAGTGATGGGGGAGGCACCCAGGACCAGGCCTTGAGGAAAATCCAGCCTGATAAAGTGAGGGGGTGGGGGGTCTCAGAAGGATTCATCCTCTGGGGTTGGGGGTTCTGCAGCTTCCTGCTTCTAGGCAATGAGAAGCTTCTTCCTATTTCCTGGACTTTCTGCTTGCATGAGGTTATAACAAGTCTGAATTCTGGAGACCTTTCCAGCAGGGCTATCCTCAGGTCAGGGTCTAGGGAGGTGGGTGGATATGATCTGGACCAGCCCCAGCTCCCAGTGGAAGCCATGTGGGATGATGGTGGCTGTAGAGGATAAGGAGCTGACAGCTGGGCAAGGCACCTTGGGAAGGGGAGTTGCGGGTCCTAGGAAGAAGGGGACAAAGACTAGTGGGTGCCTGGGAGCTGGAGTTGGAGGTTTAATGCCTCTTGACAACAAATGAATCATAGGCAAATGATGTGGAAATAATGGCGTAAATAAAGATGTGTTATTTCAAGGCCTCAGTGTGTCGTTGAAGGAAGACGAGTGAGTGGGGAAGAGTTGGAGGCTGTCCAGGCCGGATGATGCCCGTAGGTGGGGACTCAGGTAGAGGTCCTGTGGGGAGCGATGGAAGTGATGGCCCACTCACATGTCATGTCACCTTCAGGGTGATGTGAAACAGCAGGTGGCCGACCACAGCCCACCAGCCCTTCCCCCAGAGTACACAGACCTCACATCCTCTCAGCTCCTTGGTGATTCCCCCCAACCCTCCCTAACCTTCCTGTGGCCACTACTACAGACGCACTGAGCACACTGTTCGTCCAGGGCCTGCTCCTATCATCCTGGGGCCTGGCCCTTCACTCTCACACCATGGCTTTGTCCTCAGCAGTAGCAAAGAAGACAACAGAGGAGTTGTAGGATCCTCCTGTGGATGGAGGAGCCCAGGCAGGGGAGGGGAGTGAGCACCTGGCCATTGCCCCTCACCATAGGCCTTCTTCCATCAGGAGAGTGCTGAGCCCACACCCACAGAGACAAGGCAGGCAGACTGAGCTCAGGAAGACTGGCTAGATGGGTGAACTCATGACCTCGGAAGGTTGTCAGGGACCTCCTCATAGCCAAGTCAAGGCTTCAGGTCAGCCTTAGTCCTTGCTCTCCACAGGTTGACCATTATTAAATGATAAGAAGAACACATATTCTCATAGCACCCTACATAATCATTATTGTTGCACGTACTCCCTCTTAATTTTTTCTTTCTGTTAATATTTTTTTTAATACCGTTACCATCACAGGGCATGCACAAGTCTATATTCTCTTTGATGTTATATTACATTCATACACATCTTTTTAACAGCTTTATAATTTTCTGTTAAGTGGAAATACCATAATTTACTTCACAATTTTCCAATTATAGGTGTTCAAATTGTTTCTAATTTTCCATATTACAAATAGTGTGATGAGAAACATCATTATGCACATATTCTACCCCCATCCCTAACTTTTAACTGCAGAAATCTAGTTTAGGGTATGCTGGATGGAGTGCTGAACAAAGAGTAAAAATATTTTATAGCTCTTAATATAGATTTAATTTTTTTTTTGTACCAGGAATTGGACTCAGGGCCGCTTAACCACGGAACCCATCCCCAGCCCTTTTTATTTTTTATTTGACACAATGTTTCATTAAGTTGCTCAGAACCATCACTAAGTGGTGAAGCTGGCCTTGAACTTGTGATCCTCTTGCCTCAGCCACTGGAGCCGCTGGGATAACAGGCATGTGCCACCATACCCAACTAGAATTAGATATATAAACATTGCCAAGTTGATTTTAAAAGAGGTTATGCCATCACTAAGAGTGTGAATAGTTCACCATGTTCTCAGTGATATTTGAAAAGGACATCTACTGTCATTGTGTTTTATTTATTTTTACCTTTTAAAATGTTCTTGAGATACTGGGGCTCAAACCCAGGTATAAAGGTAAGCAAGCACTCTACTACTGACCTTTTTATTTTATTTTGAGACAGGGTCTTGCTAAATTGCCCAGGCTGTCCTTGAACTTGCAATCCTCCTACCTCAGCTCCCTGGGTCTTTGGGATTATAGATATGCACCACCGTGCTGGGCCAATTCCTAACTATTTGTCTTTTCCTCCTCTTCTGAACTCCAGAGGTCAACAATCCACACCACATCTGAATGTTCTACTAGCACTTAAAACCTCACTTGTCCATGGCTTGATCCTGCATTTCCCTCCAAGTTTGCTTCTCTTCCCATTAATCCTAACTCTGCTACCTGAATACTTTTGAGTTTTGGATTGGTTGGGAGAGCAAAGAGGAAGTTGAGGAACTTGCAGAGGAAACAGGATTCTACTAACCTTCAGTTCAGAGAAAGAGGCCTGGGAAGAGGAGAAGGCTAGCTTCACAGCTGATGCAAGGTACTGCTATGATTCAGTTTCATTGGTTGCTTATACTGATTCAAAGTCTAGAGATAGATGCTTGAAAGCCAAATGGTGCCCACCCTCCTACAGCAAATCCACCCTTGATATTGACCTTACTGGCTTCCTCATGCCCCCTGGAGCCTCTTCAATCTATAAGAAGGAGTGAAGAAGAGGTCATGCTAGAAGTCATCTAATCCTGCACTCTCCTGACAGTAGCCACAAGCCCTGTATAGCTATTGAGCTCTTGAAATGTGGCTAGTCAGAATTGAAGTGTGCTGTAAGTGTAAAAGATACACTGGATTTCAAAGACTTACTATAAAAAGAGAAAATAATCCCACAACTGGGCATGGTGGTGCACACACATAATCCCAGCTGCTCTGGAGGCTGAGGCAAGAGGATCACAAATTCAAAGCCAGCCTCAGCAATTTAGTGAGGTCCTAAGCAACTTAGCGAGACCCTGTCTCAAAACAAAAATAAAAAGGGCTAGGATGTACCTAGGTAGTTAAGAACCACATAAAAAACGAAGTGTCTAAGCAACGAAGGCCACATGAAAAACTAAATAAAGGTGATTATCTCTTTCACTGTCCCTCTCTATTTTATTTATTTATTTTTTTTAAAGAGAGAGGGACATTGAGAGAGAGAAAGAGAGAAACAACTTTTATTTAGTTTTTCATGTGGCTTTTGTTTCTCCGAAACTTTGCTATGTATGTGGTGCTGGGGTTTGAACTCGTGTATTCCTGCATGCCAGGCAAGCGCTGTAATCACAGAGCCACCGCTTCTGCTCCTGTCCCTCTCTCTTTAAAAAAAAATTTTTAAAATTTTGATTACATAATAAGATCATATTTTAGATACATTAGATTGAGTAAATATGATATTAACATTAATTTTATCTGTTTTTACTTTTTCAGTATGGAGATTATAAAATTTAAAATTGCATTGTGGCTCATATTCTGTTTCAATAAGACAGGGCTGGTCTAGATCCTCCCAAAAGGTGAAACCTGAGGCTGCAGGCTGAGGATGAAATGGCCTGAAGCAGGTACAACCCCCAATGAAGTTTTATGCAAACTTAAGTGCCAACCACAGTGACCAGTCTCTCCCAGGCAAAGCACAGTAACATTTTTCTGGATAATTCCCTCAAACCTTGACTACATGGCTGCTCTAAACTGGGCCTTAGCTCTCTGGAGCTTGTCCAATAGATGCCCTATTCTTCTGGGAAAACAGTCACCTAGGACCACCTAAAACTTTAGACCTTCTCACCTCAACAGCTCACCACGAGATTCTCCATCTTTGCTCTTGGGCTAGGCCCTGGAATCTTTTCCAGAGACTGGAGGCCTCCCTCCTCCTGGGAGTCCTCTCCTTTTAATTGGGCTTAGGCTCAGCCTACCTCCAGGCTGGGTGGAAATGAATGGAGGTGGGTTCATCTTGACCCCTGGCCTCCAGAAACTCTGCCTGAGTCTCAGGAATGTTTTGTGTTCCATTTCTAATGCCTTGACCTTCCTATTGTCCCACTGATAGGGAAACAGAAAGAGAAGAGGAGGAGGCTGGGGTTGGGGGCACAGGCACACACTTGATGCCTCCCTTTTCTTGTCTTATTCTCCCTTTACTGTGCCTCAGCTAAGCCATAGGAGGGCACAGAGCTGGGGCCCAGGATGTGTGGGCCTGTCCCTCCCTCTCCATGCCTAGCAGACTCCACCTCTCCCAGGTCCTGGCTGTGATCCGAAGGCCCCAGGCAAGTGGGGGAGGGGGAGCCACTCCTACTTTCCCAGCAGCTGCCACTGCCTCTTCCTGTTTTGCTAAAACTCTGGCTTAGGACTCAAGGGGGGAGGGAGAAGTTGCCTGTAGCTCCTGTCCCCCAAAGGTCAACGCAGTCCCCCTGGTCCTCTTAGTTATTTATAGCCCCCCAGGCCCTGCTGAGGAGCTGGCTCTTTCTTCCCTCATGTGTCAGCAGCTGTGGCCATCGCCCCAGGGATGCAGCCAGATGTGCAGATCAGTCCAGATGTGTGGTGCCAAGATTTGGAAGAGAACACCAGGCCCTTTCTGAAATTCATATGGCATCCCCTGCAGCCTGGCCCAGGTTTCTCTCTACTCTAAGACCATACCTGAATATTTCAGGAGGGTCAGAGAAGTTTGAGCTTAATTCCCTTTTCCATAGCCTGGCCAAACCACCCAATCAAATATGACTACAGACCAGACTGATTGGATTCATTTGCATAAATTAGGTCAGTGCTCATTTTGAAACTTAATTTGTAGAGAAACAGGCTTAGAGACAGAAGAGACAGACAGGACACTGTCTTTCTTCTACTCCCGATGTTGGCATCTGAGCTGTATCTCTAACAGAGCCCAGCTTGCGTCAGGCACTGTGTTAAGCACTGCATGTCCCGGTCTCAGGAACCCTCCCAACAGCCCTTCATACGCTCATCTGCAGAGGAGAAAACCAAGCCTCCCCCAGGTTAAATAATGTGCCTAAGATGACACAGTGGGGGAGTGACAAACTCCAGCCCTGGAAGCTGACTCCTAATCCTTGCTGTTACCCACAGTGCAACACCACCTCCCCTGGTCCATTCTTCTACAGATTTTTAAATGACCACCTGGAGCCCAGACTCAGGGACTGCCCAATGGGAAGAGGTGTAGTCTGCACCTTGTCTCTTGGCCTCTTCCACTCTCCTACCCCTGGTCATCCAGGCCACCCTAGAGCGAGGGATCTGATGGGGCAGAGGCCTCTAGAATCACACTATTCCAGGCTTCTGCTGATTCCTAGCACCAGGGAGCAGGTGAAAGCAGAATCCCTGCCTCAGCCCCCAATGGCCTGATGAGCTGTCAGGTCCCTTCCAATGGGGAATTTCAGTGACACTGTGAGCCACCATCTCCTCTGCTGCCTGTCCTTTTGGAGTCCCTGGCTGGACAGCTGTCTGCACTGCAGGTTCTCTTAGACTGCACCCCACTCCCAGGAGATTATATGTTCCTTCATGGTATAGACCATGGGTTATTTTGTCTTTGTGCTCAGGAGCCTGGCAATGGTGTCTGGTCCAGAATAGGGGCTCAATAAATATGAGCTGATGAGGAGGAGTATGATGAATTCTGTGGGCTTAGCGAGGATATCTGAAGCTTAGCCAGGACACTCCCTCTTGAGCTTAGCCACCCTCAACCCATTTCACCCTTGCCTTAGCTCCTTGTTGTCTTTGCTGTCTCCATTCTCCTGACACACAGGGGGCATAATCCAAACCCACCCTAAAAGACCCTCCTAGAGAAGAGGGGTATGTCCTTAGGCCAGGACCTCAGTAGTCTGTCCTAGAGATTCCAGGGGTCATAAACTCCGGCCTCCAAAGAGGAATCATTGAGATTTGTGCTCTCCAGCCAATATAGTTGCTGGGACAACAGAAGGTCCTGCTGGAGGTATGGCAAGGTCAGTGGTGGACCATTGCATCCCTGCAGTGGCCCACTGGAGCGAGTAATCGTGATCTGGCTGCAAAAAGTCATTTTGCAACTCAGACGAATTTCTTCTCGCTCATGATTAGAGCATGGCCCAGTGGCTGCCTCCCTGACCATAATCTCGGCTGGCACAGGCATCTCTGGGCTGGGCCGCCAGGCTGGGGAAGGAGCGCTGACCTAGAAGTTGGGAAGCCTGAGTTCTCTGCCTGCTCCTGTCTCTGATTAACCATGTCATCTCTGGCAAGCTATTTCCCCCTTCATGTCCTCAGTTTCTTCATCTGTAAGGGAAGTGGTTTGAATTAGATCAGGGAGCCCCAAACCTGACCATACCTTAGAATGACCTGGGGAGCTGCAGAGTTACATCGGGCCTGTAATGGGGCCCTAGGAAGCTGCTTTACACAGATTTTCTTAAGTAGTTTTGATGTAGTGTCAGGTTTGGGGACCCTGGAGGCTAGATAATCTTATAAATCATTTATAACTCTTGGAAGCAGATTCTAGGAAATGGAATGATCCCATCTTGAGGTTTTGCTGCTGGCTATGGGGTTTTATCAGAGGGGAGGTGGTGGATAGTTTATTTTTTTTTTTTTTTGTCATTATCATCATCATCACTACTATTATTACTATTACTTTGCTTCTACAGTATTGTCACAGAAGGTGTGGTGGTGTCCCATCTGTGGGTTTTGCCATGAACAAGGCCCTGGCCTAAAGGGGGGCTTGGCTTACCTCAGGGTTGGGAGTGGGGCTGGAAGAGGAGGGAAACCAGGAGATGGGCCTTCCCTGGTAGGTGGAGCCTCTTGGCAAGAGACGCCTGCTTTCCCTCCCTCCTGGGTGGAGTCTGGCTGGATGGGCTTTGGCACCAACCTCTGGTGTGGAGAGTCTCTCCCCACCCATCTTCCTCCCCCACTTTCCCAGCTTAGCTGCTCAGCTCTGGGGACTGCCCCTTCTACCCTTCCTTTCCCAACTTCCTCCCCAGGTTCCCTCCAGCCCTTGCCAACCTCATTCTTGAGCCTGCTAATCTGTCTGCCACCCCTTTGCTTCCTTGCCTCGCCCTTGAACATGCCATTCTCCCTACCTGGAATGTCACCCCCCTGCTCTCTCTGCACTGATTCACATTTCTGGGTTCTTTCAAAACCCAGCTTGACATTTGTCCACTTCATCCAGGCCCTGTTCTGCCTTGATCTGCTCAGGTTTATCCTCTTCATCATATGCTTATTTGTACTTGGAGTAACAGAGTAAAAAAAAAAAAATGGCTCTAGACTCAGAAAAAATAAAGTAGAGATCATCTAAATCAGCCCCCGCATGTGGTAGATGAGAAAACTCGGGCCTTGAGAGGCTGTGACTTGGCTAAGATCACACAGATTGTGAGATTTTTTAAATAGTTGGCTTTGAAAAGGGTTTCAAGTATGCTCTGTTTGTTTGGTTTTCTCAACACATTATGGTCAATAGGAGGACAAGGGCTGTGTTTTTGTTTTTATCTTTAATATTCTCTGTTTCCATATTTTGGGGAGAGCCGTGTGTGTGCGTGTGTGTGTGTGTGTGTGTGTGTGTGTGTGTGTGTTTGTGTGATGTATCAAGGAACCAGAGTAAGCAATCATAGTATTTCACATGCTATCAGAACAAAGATTCTAAAACTCACAGTGGTACTGTTCAGCCACACGAAACACCAAAAACAAAGCAAAAAATTCATATGATTTTAGACCAGCTCTGTGAGGTAGGTAGCCAAGATATATATTGCTATTATACAGAACAGAAACTTAGATTTAGGTATCACCCAAGTGGGCATGGTAGCTCCCAGCTACTGGGAGACTCAGGCTGGAGGATCACAAGTTTGAGGCCAACCTGGGCAACTTAGCAATACTGTCTCAAAAATAAAAAAGGGTTGCAGATGTAGATCAGTGGTAGAGTGCCCCGGGTTTAATCTCCACGCACACACATAAAAGATACCACCCAGTAAGTTCACAGCAGAACTTAGTGTAGAACTCAGATTCCCTGACTCCCAGTATAGGGTCCTGATACCCACGATGCCTCTCTCCTGGCTGTCCCCTTATGATCCTGGATGGAGTTGTCTACCATCTTTCTCATTCATCGTATCTTCTTATCTTGGGGTTTAGGACCCTGTCTTTGACTTCCTGCCCCTCCCCATCCTGTCCCAGTGCTTTCTCCTCATGTCCCCCCACCACATTGTTGGCACATAGACACATGCACGCTTACTCAGAACTGCAGGTGTCTAGGGCAACAGACCACAGGGTAAACCACACCAATTTTGTTGACTTGGAGGGAGGTGAGGGAAAGGGACTTGCTTAGTTCTCCACCAGCCCCAGTCCCCCTGGTCATCTCCCCTCCCAACCTGAGCCATACCGGACTAGTAGCCATGCTGTAGCATCCATCTGATTTATTCATTCATTTCTAGCCCAGAAGCATGTGGCACCTCTTGTCTCAGACCCTGGAATCCTAGATGTGTCTGCCTGACTGCACCCCAAAACCATATTATCAACCCTGCCCAGAATACTTCCTCAGCTCCTTAATCCTACCTGTAAAACGCAATAGAGAAAGGTATGGAACAAGAGTGAGACCACATGGCTGGGGCCAGTGAAACAGGGGATTTGTCAACTGGAGTGATATGTGTAGATCAACAGGGACATCAAGGAACCGGGATACTCTGGAGCAGGAGATGCTGAAACAGTTTGTCCATTGTTCTGACCTGCTAGGAGAAATTATACAGGCTCTGAATCAGATACACTTGGGATCAAGTCACTTACTGTCTCTGTGGCCTTGGGCGAATCATTTTGTCTTTCTGAACTTTAGTTTGCTCACTAAAACAATGGGGATAACAATGAGACATAAGCAAAAAAACCTTGAACAACATGTGATACATAGGAGATACTCAAGAAACCCTAAATTTTCTTTCCTCCTTCTCTCTCTCCCTCCCTTCCTTCCTTCTAATTCTGTCTGTCCCATGAAATCCATTTAATTGGAGCTGGGGAGCTAAACTCCCCTATTAATCTGCAAGTCCCAAACCCTATGAATTTGATATTTGTTCCCAGGTTCAGAAATTGGAGCACAAGGCCCAGTCCAATCCCATGCAATGGTTGTCCAATGAGACCTTGGGGCATGAGCATGATTCCACAGAGAGTGTGTGAGAATAAGTGCAAGGTTGGGGGAGGACTTGTGGCTGTAGTCACCATCTAGAAGTCTGGGAAAGGAGTGGTCTCAGAGTCCTGAGGTTTAGACTTGATGACTTTCTGGAACTTCGAATCCTGGCACAAAGTAGGCACCCAATAATATTCATTGAATGAATGAATGGCCCTGTAACTTACTCATTGTGCAACTTTGGTCAGGTTTCTTCATCTTTATGGGCCATACTTTATTCATAAGCATAAGAAGGATTATTGTTAAGAATAAATGATCTAATGTTTGTCCAAGGGCTAGCGTAGGGCTGCTACATGGTAAACAGTCAGTAAAAGGTAGCCAACTAAGGAAAGAAGGAGAGGATAAGTAGAAAGAGAAGGTTGGCCCAGAGTCCCAAAGGGAAGCAGAGAGTGGTGCCTTCAGGCTTTGTGTGGACCAGAGACCCCAGGGAAGACTTGAGGTAAGTCCTTTGGGGCAGAATCTGGTGCTAGGTGTTTAGCTGAGCAGATTGTGAAAGACCTGGACGCCACAGCCTTTATAAAACTCCCCATGGTAACCAGGGTAGAGGCGAGAGAGGTAGCCTGCATTTTATTGTCTCATGTCTCTACCGGTTGTTGGAGGCTCTCTAAACATCCCAGCAGGGTACATGTGACTTTAGAATCTTGCTTAGGACTCCACAGTGGAGTAGGAGCTGATGAGTGGTAAGTAAAACTGGTGGGGGAAGGAGAGACACAGTCCAGCAACAACCCAGATGCAGGTCACAAACGCTGTCTTCCTCTGCCTGTATTTGGGGAGCAATGAGTCCTGGTTTGTATGGAAAGCCACATATTGAACACTGTGAGGACAGACAGGCAGCAAGACATCTCTTTTAAGTCACTCAGAAGTCAGTGATCAGGTTTCTAAAAAAAACCCAGAAAACAGATTCACAGGCAACTATGCGAATGATGCATCTGGTAGAAGTGAGCAAACAAGGACCTGACTTCAGCACAGGATAGCTATGGCAGAGCTAGAGGTATGTGTGTGTGAGAAGGGCATTGTGGGGCCACAGGAGGGAGGCATCAGGGGAGATGCTAGGGTTGTGAGTAACCAGGAATTAGACTGGAGTCTGTGGACTTCAAGGAGGGATTTGGAAGAGGATGGTCTGGTTAGGAAGTGAGGATTGGGGATGACATACCTGAGTTGGAAGAGCAGGTGCCTTTCAGAGATAGCAGGGGTAGGCATGCCACAGAAGTGTGTATTTGGGGGTGACCAACTAGAGGATGGTCCTTGAAGGCCATGAACATCTGTCCCAATTCAACAAATAATCCACACTGAGTCTGAAGTCTGTTCAAAGCACTATAAGAAATGCAACCATGCTCAGACAGTAGCTGGGCAGGAGCTGGAGCATTCAAGCCGGCATCTACTCTTGAATGCTCTTGGGGAAAAAGGAAGAGAGTTTAGTTGACTAGGTGGCTGAAGGTCAGTGTAGAGTGAAACACCAACACCAGTGGCTCGTTTTAGAGAAAGGAAGGATTCAGCTGGCAGTGGGAAGCAGCCTTCCTGGAGAAGACTATGGGTTTTGAGGAGTAGAAAGATTTCAACAGTAGAAAGAGACTGATGAGGGCATTCATTTTGGAGGGAAAATGATGAGCCAAGGCAAGCAGTGGAAAAGTATGAAGACAGGAGAACAGTCTGCTGTTATTTCAGCAAACTGAAGTTAATAGCACCAATAGGCTACTGTGGCCTCTTGCTTCCAATCCAACATGGTTCCACCTCTAGGTATTCCTCAATTTCTGTAGACTCTTGGGGACCTAGGTTGAGGGAGTAGGCTGGGTTAGAAGGAAACTGCTCCCAGCTTTCCAGTGGCACTGCCACTCTACAGGAGAGTCTAGTGTTCCTGGGTCAGAGACCTATCCCCTTCCCAGGAGCTTTCTGACCCAGTGTATTGCTGGAGGCTGACATCATTGACAGTAGGCCAGGAAGCACATTGGAGAGGTTCCTTAGCCCCTGACCCCTGAATCTGACCTTCCCTCAAGCCTAAAGGGGGGTTATTGGGGGAAGGGGCAGGCAGGGAGGGCTGCTGTGCAAAGCCTGCCTGGAGCTGAGTTTATTAGCTGAAGGAGGGCTGGAGGCGGCTACATTCCGACTCACAGACTGGAACATTTCTGTGATCCGCTGTAATGCACTGGGGGACACTGGGCACATTGCTGAAGTTTGACTCATAGGGACTGGGAGGGGGAAAGAAGGGGGGAGGTGAGTTGTGGAGGGAGAGGAATGGGAGGAAGAGAGGAAGAGGAGAGGAGGGAAGGAAATCCCTTGAGAAATTTCTAAAAAAAAGAAAAGAAAAGAAAAAGAAAACTTTCAAAATCTGCACTACCCCCATCCCCTTTTTCTTTTAATAGGAACAGGCT
>PVKS010015195.1:0-38181 GCA_004027875.1 Aplodontia rufa | reverse complement strand
GAGGGTAATTGTCCACAGTGTCCCTGTGTGAGATGCGGGGGCCAGCAGGCCTGGGGATGGAGGCACCAGGAGGGTAATTGTCCACAGTGTCCATGTGTGAGATATGGGGGCCAGCAGGCCTGGGGACGGACAAACCAGGAAGGCAAACAGTGCGAAGGATGTTGAGGGACAGAGTGAGCAGAGCCTGGAGGGCCACTGGTACGTCTAGTCACTGTCCTGCTGCCTTCTGCCATGGGCTGCTGTGGCTGGTGTCTCCTTGGGTACCTTCGCCTCCAGCAGTCCAGCGCTGGCCAGCTGGGTGCTGCTTCATGCCTGGACTTCCCTCCAGGTTCAACTCCTTCCACCCGGACACACACAAACCGATGCACAGAGAGTGTGGCTTCATCCGCCTCAAGCCCGACACCAACAAGGTGGCCTTCGTCAGCGCCCAAAACACAGGTACCACCCCACCCAGTGAGCAGAGGGCAGGCAGGGCCCTCAGATGACCTCCCAGGTGTGCTTGCTTGGGTACACCTGGGTAGGGATGATGGAGACTGTGTGTGAGCACAGGCTGCCACTCCACGAGGGCTGGCAGTCTCACTTCAAGGTCCTTTCTAGAAGTCTGGGTTGCCCCAGTTTGAGGTCCTGCTGAAAGAGCTCATTGGCCAAGCTCATTATTTAGAAATCACTCCACAACTGACGGGGGGGCGGGGGTCGCACATGCCTGTAATCCCTATGACTTGAGAGGCTAAGGGAGGATTTCAAGTTCAAGGGCTTAGGCCCCTGGATTCAATTTTCAGTCAAAAAAAAAAAAAACTACTGTAAAAAATCCTACATGACCTTGATCTTGCCACTTGCCCACTGGTTACTTCCTGGATATCCTTGGTGTGTTCAGCCTGGAGTAGAGATACCCAGCACTGGTGGGCATGGAAGTAGATGGGGCCAGAGGGCATGTTCAGGCACCTCTGCAGAGGCTGACACCCCCACCCCCATGCACCTGTGACATAACAGAGTCTTCTCCCACTTGAAATCCAGGAGGCCTGGGAGACTGAGGCAGGAGGATCACAAGTTCAAATCCAGCTTCAGCAACTTAGCAAGGTCCCATGTCAAAATAAAAAAGCAGCTGGAATTATAGCTCAGTGGCAGACCACTGGCATAGCACTTGTGAGGCACTAGGCTCAATCCTTAGCGCTGCATAAAAATAAATAAAATAAGGTATCCTGTTCATCTACAACTGAAAGAAAGTTTTAAATTTTTCGAATAAAAAACAGCAAGGGCTGGGGATATGGCTCAGTGGTTCAGTGCCCTGGTTTCAATCCCTGGTACAAGAAAACCAGATCCAGAAGGCCAAGTGCAGGGAAAGAGGCCATTGCACTGCAGCCACTCAGGGCGGTCTCCTGTTGGAGGCTGTTGTGCTGGAGCAGGAGCAGGTTGCTGCAACTGAGCTGCCCCATGCTTCATTCCCCATCCTTCACAGGCGTGGTGGAAGTGGAAGAAGGCGAGGTCAACGGGCAGGAGCTGTGCATCGCATCCCACTCCATCGCCAGGATCTCCTTTGCCAAGGAGCCCCACGTGGCCCAGGTGAGCCCCAGCCCCTCTGCCTGGCTTCCGTGATGTCACCGCAGTGGCCAGCGGGGTCTGCAGATGACCTGTGTTGCCACATAGCTCGTCCTCTCTTGGCCCATCTGTTGCCCTTGTCCTTGGTCCTATCCACTTCCCTCCAACCCCTGTCCCTGCTCTGCTATCCTTGTCAGCCAGCCTCCTCGTCCTGTCCACTTCCCCATCCCTGCTGGCTGTCCTAGACACCCAGCCTCCTCGTCCTGTCCACTTCCTCCATCCCTGCTGGCTGTCCTAGACAGCCAGCCTCCTCGTCCTGTCCACTTCCCTCCTACCCCCATCCGTGCTCTGCTATCCTGGTCGGCTACTGTCCTCGTCCTGTCCACTTCCACCATCCCTGCTATGCTGTCCTGGTCGGCCACCCTCCTTGTCCTGTCCACTTCCCTCCAACCCCCATCCCTGCTTTGCTGTCCTGGTTAGCCACTGTCCTTGTCCTGTCCACTTCCACCATCCCTGCTGTGCTGTCCTGGTCAGCCAGCCTCCCTGGCTGGCGGTGAGTGGGCTGCTCCAGCCAGCTGGTGTCCTTGGTAAGCACCCACACTTGTGTTGTCCCTTCTGTAAGTCTCTGGGCTAAGGCGTGGGTTAGAGGACAGCGTGCTCTGCCTCTGAGGGAGGGAGGCTGAAATCCACTCTGGTGGGCACACTCCCAGCATCACTATCGTGCTGTCCTCAGAGTCTGACCAGTGACTGATGGCCTTGCTTGTGTTTTGGACCTCACATAGGGTGAGAGGGCTCCCTCCTGCTGGGGCCACCCCCTGTCCTCGCATGGGTCAGTCCTGGCCTGCTGGTCTTGGGCCCTCCCTCTGCTAGTTGGTGAGAGCTCTTCCTGCACTATGGCTGTTGATCGGGGCTGCTCTCTGATGCAAGACTTTCTGCAGCACCTTGGGGTGTCCCCTTCCTGGGGGTCTCAGCTTCCTGCTCAAAGCTGTTTTCTGCTCCACATTCTTCCTTTCTTCCTCTTGCCTCTCCCCAGCATGCGTTCCGTGTGACATGCTGCAGGATCTGGCTACAGGTGCATGGGCAGGGCCCACGCCACCTGATGGGGCGCACCTGAGCCCGCAGTGTGTAGCAAGCGCATGGGTTGCTTCTGCTGCCCTGCGGATCCCCTCTACCTGTGACAATGCTGACACACTCATGGCTTTGTGCCCTTTATACCTGCAGGAAGTTTCTCACTCTTCTGCCCATGCATTTCTTCCTGTTCTTGGACTTTTGGCCTGAGTGGTCTCCTAGGATGGTGGGAAGTGACCTAGGATGTACTAAAGTGTTCCTGGGTCTCTTGGGCTACACCTACCCCGCAGGCCTTTGGGACTTGGATCTGTCAGAGGTTTGCAGCCTCTTTGGGAGGACTTTTGCCCTTAGCTACTGGCGGTCAGCTGCCACATGCAGGATGCTGGATCCTGCTTGCCCCAGGGACCTACCACTCCTAAGGTGGAGTTTTCCAGAGATTCTCTGCCATTTCCTCCTAGACTTCCTTATACCCGAGCAGGAGCTTCCCCGCTGCTCTACTCTTTGACGAGGACAGTCCCAGATACCTGTTGTGGGGCCTCAACCAGTGCTTGTGGCTCCCGGCTGAGGGACCAGGCCCACACTCCAGCTGCTGTCCCCCGTGGCTGTCTGCCTCACTCCCTCTGCTAACCCCGCTTTCCAGGGCGAGTATGAGTCCCCTGGCTCCAGCCTGGGCAAGTGCCACCACTGCATCCTTGTCCTCGCTGTTGTTCATCACTGTGCCCTGCTCAGGTGCATGTGTGTCCTCCCTTTGTCCTCACACTGCCAGAGGTCGTCTGTTCCACCAGGGTTTTGTTTGGGTTTTGTTTATTTTTGCTGGAGGATAAGCTTTGGGTTTTATCAGTTCAACAAAAATGCACCTCCTCTTCTGCGAGGGGGAGGAGGTAGCATCTGGAGCAGCAGGTGTGGGGTGCCAGGCCAAAAAGGCCCCTGTGTGGCAGCCAGCACCCTGGACCCCTCTGTGGACCCAACTGACCAATGGTGGGAGGCATGTGAGGTTGAGGCCAGGGGTAGAAGACACATGGTGCATGCTTAGAGAGGGTCTGTCTGTCCTAGGAGCAGGTGACAGGCCAAGGATGGGACCCTGCCATCACAGGGACTTTCTGAATACTCAGTGTTCATGCCCATGTGTGGTAAAGCCTCGCTTCCTGGCTGGTGGCCCTGATCTGCAGCCTATGTCACACACCCGACAGGTCCCACTCATCCAGCCTCATTTCTGGCAGCTCCCAGGGATTCCTCCAGGGCTGGGTGTCCTAGCCACCGTGACTGCCCTCTGAGGGCCTGCCAACAGCGGGCTCCCCTTGGCCCCTGCCTCCTACACCACAGTGAAGTTGACGTACCCAGCTAGCTTGCTTCGTCTTCACATCCTCTTCCCAGATCCAGCCCCACTCCCTGCCAGTCATCTGGAGTTGGCTGGGTATGTCACATGCCTGCTGTCCTGCCCCTCCTACCCTGCGAGGCCCACCCGGCTCCTGAGGCTGTTTTCTCCACCTTCAGCCCTTTGCTCTGCTTCCTGGGAAGTTTCCTTATTATCACTTCCAGTGATCGTGTGAATTTTTATTTTTGCTGTTAAACTTCATTTCCATGGTCTCTTTTGTTCCCTTTACGCCCTTTTTCAAACATGCTACTCCTGTCATCGGTGGATATAGCACCTTCTCCTGCCTCTCTGAGAATACTTGCTCTTGTTGTTTGTGACATGGGCCTCACTGTGCTGCCCCAGATGGTCTTCAACTCTTGAGCCCAAGATCTTCCTGCCTCAGCCCCCCGAGCAACCAGTACTGCACGTGCTGCCCAGACAGCTTCTCTGCAGGTTCCTCTTCCTCCATCCCTCTGCTCTTTCCAGGCTGCTTTGTTTGTTTATTTTGATTTCTACATTTCCTCTTAGAGGCTTTCTTCAGGTACATAATGTGCCAGTGGCCCCAAGACCACCCCCCAGCCAGGTTTATGAGGAGGACTTTGCCCAGGGAGGCCCTGGCAGCTGAGAGCCCAGCATAAGGGGCACAGGGAAGGTCAGGGCAGGAAAGTCTGGGGAAAACCGGTGCCAGCAATCAGGTCTCCTCCCTGTGGGCCCAGGGTGAGGTCAGGTGTGAACTTCAGGCTCCACGCCCAAGCTTGTTTGGGGGCTGCTCACACAGCACCCTCCTAGTGGTCCAGCCCCAAGGAGGAAAGAGCCCTCAAGGGACCCCAAAGAAGGAGGCTTTCTCCTGCTTTTGGAAGGTGGAGCCCAGCTGCTGGGCTCTGGCCAGACATCTCATCCTCAGTGGCCCTGCCCTTGGCCTCTGGGTATAGCCAGGGGTCTGCTGCTGACGCAAGGCACAGGTCTTGGTCTTAAGGTGGATCCGCTGCAGAGCATTGTCCTCCTTTTTCCTTCAATCTTCATTCCCATGCATCTGCCACTCACGACCTGCACATGTTTTTTAAAATCAATTTTATTTATTTTTCCATCTGGCCTTTATTTCTCTGACACTTAGATGTGTACGTGGTGCTGGGGTTTGAACTCAGGTCCTCACGCATGCCAGGCAAGCGCCGTAACCACCGAGCCACCATCCCAGCACCCTATTATCAGTTCTTTATTTGATAGTATTTTCTGTGTCTTGTCAAAGTTTTTCACTTGCCCCAAGCTGGAAAGAGTCCCACCCGCACCTTCCTCGAGAGGCTTCTTAGCTTTTCCTATTCTGTGAGCCTGTAGTGCTGGGTGGCTTATGTGGGGCGCGGCAGTGGCTCTGCCCGCCATCCTTCGTCTCCCTGCCAGCAGCACGCTGACGATGCTGTGGCTTGTATTGGATCAGGCAATCGCGTCCAGCTGCTGCCTTTCTCCAGCACTCCTGTGGGTCTCAGGGCCCTGTGCATTCAGAACCAGAGGAGCATGCTTGGTTGCTCGATGTTTAGACGAGTGTGTGAGGAGGCGCTGCTGGAACAAGCAGAGTCCTTGGGTTGGGCCTGTGTGGCCTCTCCATGCTGTGATGTGGGCATGCACCTGCGGGCTGCACCAGGCGTGGAGCACAGAGGCTGCTACCGTTGGAAGCATGGGCTCTGCGTAGGAGCTGGCAGGGTGGGGACATCAGGGGCAAGTAGGCTTCACAAGCTGGGTCTCTCCATCCTTGATTGCATGGTTATTTGCAAGGTGTTGATTTTACACATATTTTGTTCAATTTATGCCTAGGTATTTTGTGGTTTTGGCTGTTGTTACAAATGAGTTTTGACTTTATGAATATTTTTGCCGGCATACAGAAATAACAGTGCACTGACACACTTGCTATTCTTGTGTGGCGTGACCTTGTTAGAATGATTTCATTCCGTTATTTTTTTGTGGACCCCTCCTCTCTGGAACGTGGTCCTGGCTGCCTCTATTTCTCTGATGCCTCTGTTGACCAGTCTGGGGATCAGCCCCTGCCCTTCCCGTGCTAGTTCCCCGGCTAGCCGGGCCGTGGAGCTTCTATCTCTGTGTCTTGAGCATCTGGGATTGCAGGCGACTAGCTCTCCTCGCCAGGAGGGCTGCTGAACCATCTCAGCAGGCAGCACTGACTGCCTCCAGACCTGGCCAATGTGTGCTCCTGTGCTCGTGGAAACGGCGGCCTCTGTTGTTTGTCCTGGTGGATGGGTGACTCCGAAGTTGCTGTGTAGAGTTTCCGAAGGACATTTTGGGAGTGACTCCAGGCTTCAGTGAAGAGGGGGTCACGGCTCAAGCAGGTCAGGTGCTCATTAGCAGAGGTAGCATCATCCTATACCTGAGGTGGCCAGGCCCCTATTCACAAGTGGATGCAGGCAGGGTGGTGGCTTGGGCCTGACCTGTCACCCACTGGTGGGACACCCATGGGAGTGGCTGGAACGGGCAGGCATCAGTGCCTATTGCATCTTTTGCAGATAAAACAAATGTCTTGTTTTGCTCTCTACTCAGATTACCCGAAAATTCAGGCTGAACTCTGAAGGGAAACTTGAACAGACGGTGTCCATGGCAACCACCACACAGCCTCTGACCCAGCATCTTCACGTCACCTACAGGAAGGTGACACCATAGCCAGACCACGGAGCCCGGGCCTGCACAGCTGCAGGCTGTCCGGGCCGCGCTGTACAGACACTTCTGGAGTGGCACAGAAAAACCAAATAAAAGGCCTTTATTTTTATGGCTGAGGATTCTGAATGCTGTCTGCTGTGTAGACTACGTGCTTTCTGTGCTGCCATGGGCTTCCTCCAGAGCCCTTTCCCTCTTGGGCTGGGGTGTGGCTCAGCCGTAGAGCTTGCTCAGGGATCCATTCCAACACCACAAGAAAGAACAAATGCAAAGAACAAATCTCTCTCTCTCTCACTACAGGTTTTTTTTTACCCCAACTAGGGATTGAACCTAAGGGTACTCACCACTGAGCCACATCCCCAGCCCTTTTTATTCTTTCTTTCTTTCTTTTGAGAGAGAGAGAGAGAGAATCAGCTTTATTTAGTTTTTCATGTGGCTTTCATTGCTCTGACACTTCGTTGTGTACATGGTGCTGAGGTTCGAACCTGCGTCCTCACGCGTACCAGACAAGCACCCTAACCGCTGAGCCACCACTCCAACCCCTTTTTTCTTTATTTTGAGATAGGGTCTCACTAAGTTGCTGAAGCTGGCTTTGAACTTGCAACCTCCTGCCTCAACCTCCCGAATCACTGGGACTATGTGCATGCACCACCACATCCATCCTTCTGCCTTTTTCTACAAGATCTGATATACGTGCAGATCTTCAACAGAGCAGTCAACAGCAGTTGACAGGATCAAAGGGATCACAGCCTAGGTAGGCACAGTGGCACAGCTGTGATGCCAGCTACTCAGGAGGCTTAGGTCGGAGGATCACTTGAGCCCCAGAGCAACACAGTGGGACTCTGTCTCAAAAAAAAAAAAAACAAGAATCGAGCTCATTTCACATCACCTTTGGGAGCCAGAGTCGAAGGCTTCTTCCCCCAGATCAGGTGCCCAGGAGACCAGCCAGGGGTGACTGTGCCATCACTAGCTGCTTGTTCATAACTCCATAAAACAGCTGTCATTTCTGGTGGGGCTCCCCTCTGACCCCTTGCCAGCCACCCTGCTCCAGGCCCAGATTCACCTGTCCCTTTCCCACATGGTTGCTGGAGCGTTTGTGGGCAGGCTCTGGACATGATGGCAGTTGCCCAGTACTGCATGCCTTGGGCTACATCTAAAACCAAGCTAAGGGACTGGAGTGGTGGCTGTGTGGTTGTGGCACATGCCTAGCATGCACGAGGATCCATGTTTGAACCCCAGCACCGCATACGCAACTAAGTGTCAAAGAAACAAAGTCCAGACAGAAAAATAAATAAAATTGATTGTCTCTCTCTCTCTTTCTCTTTCTCTCTCGCCCTCCCTCTCTTGCTCTCACTTTAAAAAACTAAAAACCAGGGGCTGGAGCTGTGGCTCAGCGGTTACAGTGCTAGTCTGGCACACGTGAATATGCGAGTTCAAACCACAGTACCACGTACACAACGAAGGCCATATGAAAATTAAATAAAATTGATTCTCTCTCTCTCTCTCTCACTGTCCCTGTCTCTTTAAAAAAGAAAAAAGGTAAAAATCAAGCCAGGCCCCTTTCTAAACCCTTCCACACCAGAAGCCTCAGCTGTGCAGCAGAGGTGACAGTGGTGGGCAGCAGGGTCAGGGTGCTCCAGCTGCAGACCTGCCCAGCAGCCACAGCACCTGCCTCAGGGCATTACAGGATGGGATCTCCAGCCCCTCAGCTCAGGAGAGCCCGGACCTGGATCCCACCCCACCCTCAGCAAAGATGTGTGGCCGGTGGTAAGGCTGGCACCCTAGGGCCACAGCTCACATCAAGGAATCTGGGGCTTCCACAGATGCAAGAGAGCCTGCCTCAGCCCACCCCACCCCTGGGCACCCCAGGCTCTTGCCTCCCCTCAGCAGAGCCTGGAGGGCCATGACTGGCATCCAGCACCTCCTCACAGCATGCCTGAGAACTGTGCTCTCCTAGCTGTCCTCCTTGGCCTCCCAGAGCCACATGTGTGGGGCTTGGCATGGCAGCTGTCAGAGCCTTTCCACCTGGGGAGCCCCCTCCCTTGGCCATGACCACGGCCATGCTGGCCACATGTCCTGAACACTGCTGCCTCCTCACATCCAGCTTGTCTGTGCCTGTGGTCTGATGGCTGGATACGAGTTCTGGACACTGCTGCCTCCTCATGTCCAGCCTGACCCCTCTGCCTGTGATCTGACAGCTAGATACGAGTTCTGGTTGGATGCAGGCGCTCGGTTGTTAGCGTAGTGTCACAGGGACCCTCCGTCTGCCCATCCAAGCTGTCAGTGGCCAAGTGGGAATGACCTGGCCTCTTTCCTTGCTGGGAAACTCAGGGACTCGCATGTGCCAGGCACGGCCTCCCACTGAACCCAGCCCAGCCTCAGCCTGACCACATGCCAGTTCTCACTTAGCACCAGTGTGGGCTTTCATCCCCCCTTTGGGCATTGCTTCTGAGAGGGCATCCAGGGTCCAGTGCTTTCTACCTCCCTCCTGCTCCTGCCACAAGCTAACCCATGCTCAGGTATCCAGGGTGACGAGTGCAGCTGCTCACTGCAGACCTTAGTGGTTGGCTCACAGACCTTCCTGCCCTAGACCCAAGTTGGCCCCTCTCCAGTGCGGTGGGAACATGCAGGCCACCATGGTGGTCACTCTGCCTCCAGGCCTGACCACCATGGTGGTCACTCTGCCTCCAGGCCTGACCACCACCATACAGGTGACACTGCAGGACACGTGGCCTTCCTAACTGCTAGCAGGGACACGTGCCTAGGAACGTGCGAGTGTTCAGAGGGCCAGGTGGTGCACTCCTGTGCTACCAGCAGCTTGGGAGGTTGAGGCAAGTTCCAAGTCCAGCCTGGGTAGCTCGCACCCTGTCTCAATGAAAAGGGCTGAGAGTGCGGCTCGGTGGTAAAGAGCCCTGGGTTCCATCCCCAGTATGGCAAAAAGAGGGGGAAAGTTCCCACTAGTGCTGACTGGGACTGAAGGTCCTCATGGCTTCTCTGTGCCCTTCACTCTGCCTCTGCCTTCAGCTGCAGGATGACGATCATTTCAGAACAGTGGCAGCTGCTCACAGATGCTGCTGTTGAAGTCTGGCTCTGACAAGGCTATGCTTGTCCAGCTGGTCCATTCTAGAAATGGACCTCTTGTCTAAGCAGGTTTGTCCATGCAGTCATTCTGCAAGATGTAGACAAGGCACCTGCTCCTCCGCAGCAGGCTGCAGGGGCAGTACCCACCTCCTAGGCCCCTGACCCCGGGTCTTCAGGCTGCACCAACCATAAGTGACACCTGCTGCGCATGGCATCTGGGTTTCTTCCCAGCCGACCCTAGATGGACCTCAGGGTCCACCTGGCTTACTCAGTGTCCTCCAGGGGCTGGCCCCCCAGCACCCTGTGAACAAAGCCTGCTGCCAGATCTGGACTGGGGACACACTGACAGATGGGAAATATGTCTCAGGGTATTTTTGGCTGCATTTCTCTTATGTTTTGTCTTACTTTTTGATTTTCAGAGCTCATAAACTCCTTTGAATTAGGAACATTAATCCCGTTATCTTTCATTTTAAGTGACCCTTTTTTAATTGAGACAAAATGCTCATAACATGAAAATTAACATTGTAACAGTTCAGTGACATTCAGTACTGTCTTAATGGTTTATGTCAACTCTGCTTCCCAAACTGTCTTCCCTGCAAGGAAGCCCTCCCTCAACCACATCCCACCTGTCCTCAGGCCCTGACAGCCGCATGGCCCTTTGGTTTTGTTACTCACATTTGAAGATGTTAAATGTCATCAATATTTTCCCATTTATTTTTTATTTATTTGTCTTTTGAGACAGGGTTTCACTAAGTTGCTAAGGCTGGCCTTGAATTTACAATCCTCCTTCCTCAGCCTCCTGAGCCGCTGGGATTCCAGGCATGGCCACCACCCTGGCTCCAGTATGTACTTCGTATTTCTTGTTCCTGGGTTGAACATCATCTGACTTTTCCTGGTTTTGCTGTTGCATGCTTGGTCCTTGCCGACGCTTGGTCTTCCCCAGCATAGCAGCAGGTTTGTCTTTGAAGCAGCCCACCTCATCACAGGCTCTGTGTCCTGGTCACTGAGGTCTGCTCCTGGCCTGCTCCCTCTGTCCTGGAGCCACATGGCAGGCCCAGGGCAAGCCAAGAAGTTCTTCCATCTCTGTTGTGGGGTGTTTCTGGCTATTTTTACTCCTCTCATGACCTTCATAGTTAGCTTGTTAGATTCAGGGGAAAGCATTCTGCTGTTCTTGTAAGGCTCATCTTTGACCTGTGGCTGGTTGGTTTTGTTCTGTTTGTCTGTCTCTCTTCCCACCTGTCCAGTCTGCAGGTATTTCTAGAGTTCTCACATCACTGCTGGTCCCAGTGCTGCTGCCGGCATGGGCCTCTCCTCCACCATGTCTCTGGCTGCAGGTGCCACTGTGCCCTGCCTTGTTAACTTTACCTTCTTGTGCTGGACTCAGACCATGTGCTTTGCTCCAAGGAATGCAGGCAGGTGCTTGAGCAGGCAGAGCAGCCTAAAAACCAACCTTGCATCTTCTCCATCTGAGACCCACTGTCCATGCGGTGGGCAGTTCCAAGACCACAAGACTGCCCAGCTGGTGGTCATGCAGAGGCAGTGTCCTCCCTGACCCAACTTCACAGAGCTGCCAAGAGGCCTCTGGGACTCCTGTCTATCTCCTGGGGCTGGGGATATGGTAGGCACAGGTAGGGCTTCCCGGGAGGGGAAAGGAGTGAGGATAACGGCAGGTTCCTGGATGTGGGGAATGGGAAGAGGACAAGGCTGGGATGGGCTGCAGAGCCCTCAGAGACCTTGTGCACAAAAGCTTTGCTCTTCAGGACTGTTGCCTTATCAGGAGGCCAGGAAGGGCTAGAAGACCTTAGTAGTTGGCTGGCTCAATCCTCTGTTGTGCAGAAGGGGAAACCAAGGAGGCATGTGTCCTCCTTCTGGCACAGTGTCCTGTGGCCCAACCTGGATGGGCCTTGGGAGGAATTCTGGGAGTGTGGACTGCCTGGGACCTCTGCCCTGCAGGGAAGCTGGCCTGGAAGCTGATAGACACCAACCTGGCCTCTGTCCCTGGAATGTGTGTACATGTCCACGGGAGCCTCGACTGCAGCACATGGAGCAAGACAGCATCCCCACACCCTCCCAGTCTCCTGCATGAATGGGAGACTGGTGTTCCTTGTGGGTCCCACCATGGACCTCACCCCCAGGGGCCTACTAGGCTTGTGTCTAGACACAGGTCCAGAAGCAAAGAATGGCAAAGTGTCTCAGTGGGACCCAGGGGCTCAGTATCCCCAGCTGCATCATGGTCTTCCACGTGGTCCTGTTCCTACTCTCAGGATCCCTGTCCTTTCCAGCCCATGGCCTTGCTACAGAGGGGACATCCTTCCAGGCTGGAGGTCCAGCTGGTGCTGTGGTCCAGCACCAGAGGGATGAGGACCTGGGCCCAATGTTCAGAGGCCCCACGGCTGAAGAGGGCAGACCTATCCCGCAGGTTATCTGTGGGATTAGAGCCCTGTGCACCTCTTTCCCCATCTGGAACAGCTGGGCAATCCTAGTCCGCTTGTTCCTCCAGGGTTGCCTGGAGCCTTTGCACCTCAGTGGTATATGTCTAGTGCCACATCACACCCTTGCCACCAGCAACTGTGCTGTTGGAAATGCATTCACACCTTTAAACCAGACCAGACTGGAGAACCATCCCCAGAAACCCTATGCACCTTTCACGGTTGCCTGGGTAGACACTGGACACAGGAGGAGCAACAGTCCAAAATGAAAACAATGGTTCGAAGTTTATTACGTCTCTGCCCTCCGATGGGACATGAAAGCCACATGACCTGGGGCTGCTTCCTGTAGGGCCCTTTCTGCCTGCCATGTGGCCCCCAGCATGTCACCTCGTGGGCCCGGCTGCTAGGCTGGGTGGGCTGCAGGGTGGACACAGGGGAGCCAGGAAGAAGGGACCTGTGCTGCAACCACACGGGCATCCTGGGCACCCATTAGCAGAGCTAGGCTGCTCAAAACTGCAGGACACTCCACGTGTGCCAGTCTGGGACCTCCAGTGCACCCCGAGAGGCTAGGCTTCCTTGGCGTCTGAGCTCTCTGGGAGCAGAGGGTGGCACAAGGAGAGCAAGGGTCACGCTCAGTCTCCATGGGTGTGAAGCTTCAGCCGGTCCAGGTCACCCACAGAATCACACATCCATTAACAGGGAGCTGGCCTGCGGCCCACCCCATCCCCACCCCACGAGGACCCCACATGGGTCAGGGACACACTCCCCCTGGAAATGGGATGGCTACCAGCACAGGAGCCTTATGCACTTGATGGGCTCATAGCTCCGCCAGCTCCAGCAGGCCAGGCCAGCTTGTGTCCTGAGACGGCCCTTCCTGGGGTAACAAGGGAGAGCCCTGTGTTGCCAGGGGCTAACCTTAACTCTGGCAGGGGTTCAGGAGAAGGGCATCTTGGCACTGAAGCCAGCTCAAGGCAGCCCTTCTCCCCTCACCCCTCCCAGGGGCCTGGGTCTGCAGAGGAACGGGGCTCTGGAGGGGGAGGTGCTTCTCAGGGGCTGCTGGCCTCCAAGGATGGACCCAGGGGGCCAAGCCGCAGCTCCTGCCCGGTCAGCAGGTCATCTCTCTGGCAACAGCACGAAGAAGGCAGCCTTCAGGAAACGGCCAAAGCTGCAGAGCGCGGCCACCAGCCAGTGTGCGTGGAGGCCAGGGTCCGTGCTGACCACACACTTGAGGACATCAGTCTGGGAGCGAAGAGGAAATCAGAGAGCAGAATCAGGCCTCCTGGGTCCCCAGCACCTGGCATCAGGACACACACTGGCCCCACCCAGCTGCCTAGGGAAGGAGGTCTGTGGTACGGCTGCACTGCAGGTGCAGGCACGTGAGGGGCTGGACATAAGGGCGGGGAGGCACAGGGCAGGAAAGGAGCAACCGTACCAGGCTGGGCAGGAGGGAAGCCTCACCCCGTTACTGGCTCCCCTTCCAGCTGTCCCACAGGGCCACAAACAACCCAGCGCCCAGGGTCATTGGCATGTGGGCTGCTGAAAGGACAAGCCCAGCTTCAGACTTTTGTGAGAGCAGGGACTGAGCTTTCCAGAAGCCCAAGGAGCCCAGGAGGGCTGAAGTTCCTCCTGGAGGAATGAATGTCTGCTCCTTAGCCTCTCCTTTCTTGCTATTCCTGCTAAGAAAGGGGTCTCCCTGGACCCTGGACCCTGGACTCTGGCCATGGTGCTCCCTGCTGGCCTCCTGGGCACCAGGGAAGATGGCAGGAAGGGTCAGCAGCCTTGGTGTCTGCTGGAGACGCCAGAGGCCCACCAGGGGGACTGAGCTGTGCCACTCCCATTACAGGGGAAGCTCTGAGGCCTCTATGGGGTCAGCCCACCTCCAAATCCAGGGCCCAGCAGTACCCACCATGTGACCAGGCCTAGATGGCCCTTTCAGCATGGGGACAGTGGGAGGGTCTCTGGCACCCACCCTTCTGGACTTGGCAACCCCTCCTCCAGAGGGTGGGGGTGGTCTCCAAGAAGTGAGGGTGCTCTGGGCAGTACTGGGATCTCCCCTTCGAAAGCCCAGGGGTCAGTTCTGTGGGCCGCCTTCTAGGGACAGGGGTTTGTCTTTAGTTCTGGGCAGGGGCAGGATTGGGGCTGGGGGCAGGAAACAAGTCAGATGGCAGGAGCAAGCCTGGAGCCTGTCTGAGGCTCTCAGTGTGTTGCCTCTGGCCTCCCTTCCCACACCAGCCCAGCTTCCTCTGCTCAGGTGCTCACCCATCCACCACGCCTCCGCAGCCAGGTCGCCAGGGTCTTGCGCACAAACTCCCCCAGGCAGTCGACCAGGGCATGAACCATGGCGGGCTGGGCCTGTCGCACACAGTCCACGGCCAGCCCTGCAGCCACCGAGTACAGGGACACCACCTTGCCCCAGGTGATGCCTGCAGAAAGAGTCGTCAGTCAGTGGGAGATGCCCGCCAGGACCCAGGCTCAAGTCCAGTCCCTGAGACTGTGTGAGGGGCTGGGCTTGAGCTGCTTTACTATGGCCAGTCCTGCCTAGCCTCAGGTCCAGCACAGAGCTTCTACCTCTACTGCACCAGCAGGAGGAAAGCTGCCCAGCGCCACTGACGGAGGAGGCTGCAGGGGCAGCTCAACACGGGGCGCAGACTTGGGGTTGGACAGTTCCACAGCCATGCCTGTCCCTGGCTGGCTGTTCCTCTGAATGGTGCTGCCAGGGCAGCAGGATGGCCCTGTTCATGAAGAACTTTCTCCAGCCCACTGATCTGCTGAGGGCAGAACTGAGCGGGGGCCACTGCACAGGAGCAGACAACATGGGGACACTGCTCTCCAGCCATGTGCTAGAATGTTTCCTTAGCACATCAAGAGGGTTCATAAATCAGGGAGAAACCTTTCAAAAGAGCAGCACGAGGCTAGGGATGTGGCTCACTGGCAGAGTGCTTGCCCAGCACCTGTGAGGCCCTGGGTTCCACCCTGGTGCTGAGAAGCAAAAGGAGCGTGGTTACGCAGCATGTTGGTGAAAGAAGCCGGACGCAGACGGCCACGCACGTGGAGCACACTCATCCCACCTCCACATTGAAAGAAGCCCTGCAGCCAGACCCATGTTACTGCCCATCCTGTGAAAACAAATCCAGCCGCCACAGGTTCAGCCTGAGTCCCCCCCAGCAGCTCAGTGTGGCGACTGGGCCTCCTGACCACACCCAGCACAACCTCACAGACCCTGCTGGCTCAGTGTGGTGCCTCAGTCTCCAGCAAGCATCCGTAGAGGATCAAGGGGAGGGTGGCCCTGGGGCCTGGTGTGGAGAGAGGAGCTCCCCGTCCTGCACAGAGACTCAGGAGTGGTGTCCAGGGCCGTACAGGGAGGTTCAGCTTGCCTTGAGTGCTTCTGTTCTCTTTTTTATTGAGATGTAATTCCATTACCATAGAATTGGTCTTTGAAAAGTGAGAGTTCACAGCTAATTCCAGAAAGTTTCAGGGGCCGCTCCGACCCACCTTCAACTCTGCCTGTCTTGTCTGGAGTGCTGCACACCCTGCCCGGCTCAGCACTCCTCCATCAGGCTGTCCCCAGGTAGCCGCCCACATGGTGGTGTCTGGAGGCAGCTCCAGGGTGGGAGGTGCTGTGAGGGTGGTCCTCAGGCAGGAAGCAGGCCCCTCTGGCCTCCTTCCTGAACTCAGCCCCACCCTGCCTCCCTCAACAGGCTCTAGGACCTGCTCTGACACTCTCCATTGGGACCCAGCATCTCACTAGGCAAAGTCCAAACCAAGCGCTGCAGCAGTGCCTCAGCGGTTGGAGCACTGGCCTGGCATGTGTGAGGACCCAAGTTCAAATCCCAAAACCACATATACAACTAAGTGTCAAGAAACAAACCAGATGAAAAAATAAAGTTGATTCTCTCTTTCTCCTTCTTTCTCTAATAAAAAAAAAAAAGCCCACAGTCCACACCCTGGCCCCACCCATCCAACAGCCAGCTTTGCAGCCCTGTGGTCCTGCGGAGCACTGCAGTGCCCACCCATGCTGGACCAGAATTTCATGAGAGGTCCTCAGAAGCAGAGGCTCACATCTTGAGCTGGCACCTCCTGAACTGTCCTGAGTCCTCAGCAAGGAGGCGCTGTCTCCTTCACTATAAGCCTGCCCTGACCCAGTCACGGGGTGGGGTGGGGGGGCCTCCTGTGATGGATATGTCAGGCCTACCTGCAGAGAAGATGTGGCCTGCCACAGCCAGGAATGCATCCGTCACCACAGGCTCAGACTGCAAGGACAGGTGCAGCTGCCGAGCTACGTTGCGGTACACACTGGGCCGGATCTGCTCCAGCTCGTCCCCTGCATGGGCACATGGGAGCTCAGGAACTTGGCCTCCAGCTTGGTCCCCACCCCCACTGACCCCACCTGACTTCACTTAATTCCCCCAACCCTAGGGAAAGAGATGGGGAGGTGCTATGGCCTCCCCAACATGGCCAGGCCCCAGGGGCTAGGCTGGCTGGGCCAGTGGGCCAGGAATCCTGTGGAGCATAGGCAGTGCCTGCCTGGTGACTCACTAGCAGGCAGGCAGCTGTGCAGGCAGCAGGAGGGACCAGGCAGGCTGCCAGGGCCCAACCTGGGTAGGGGCTGAGCAGGGAGACCCCACACAGGTGGGCAACCCCTGGCTGTCTCAGAGGGTGTCCTGGCTCAGGCTCCAGAATCACCTGGAGGGGCTGAGCCAGGGCTCAGGGCCACGAGCACCACCCACTCTCCAACCTGGGCTCCTGGTGCCAAGCGGGTGTGTCAGCCCAGCCCTGTGTGGCGGAGGAAATGCCTCCCACAGGCCCTTGGCAGTGAAATGGAAACACTGGGAAGATGGTGCCAAGAATCCACACAGCCTGGTCAGGTGTCCCAGCTCAACCACTTCTCCAGCCAAGGCAAACACGGGAAATGCTGCCGACTGTCCGGCCGATAACGGCACCCACAACAGCCCTGGGCCAGCTGTGCTCATTCTAATTAATTAAGATCTGGAACCAGAGCAAAACCAAGAGGCAAGCCAGGGGATGGGGACAGGAGCTGGAAATTCCCAGGGCTAGCCCAGCTATTCTCAAACACAGACTGTGGAGGCCTTGAGACTGTGGGACACAACCCAACCTGAGACATGCTGGGGTTCAGGAAGGCAGCACCAGGCTGGGGGGCATTCGGACATGACAAGAACACCTGGGGTGAGCTGTCTCCCTCTAGGGTCCTCTTTAGATATGGGGACACGGCAGGGCTGGGTAGCTGCTTGCTCAGAGGACTAAGGGAGCAGAAGCCACACAGCAGGCCAGGGCCAAGGTAGGATGTCCCGTCCTCCCAACCATCCCAGAGGTCTGGGGCCTCTCAGGAGGCAAAGGAATCGTGGTCTCCAGAGCACCCTCCAGAAAGCCTCCTGGAGTGGTCTCAAAACCAGCTGGAAGAGACAGCAGAAGTGGGCGTCATGGGGCACTGCAGCCAGACAGTCCCAAACCTGCAAACTCTTCCATTCTCAAAGAGAGTTCCACCCCTCCAGCTCAGCGCTGCACCCACATGATCTGATCCACACCCCACGGGGCAGGCCAGGTCCACACAGCCTGCTCCTGATCCATACACCAGTGTCCCACATGTGATCTGACCCCACACCCCACAGGGCAGGCCAGGTCCACACAGCCTGCTCCTTGGATTCATACATCAGTGTCAGCCCACCAGAGGCCAGGTGCCCCCTCACAGGGCACCCCTCCCAGTCTAATGAGCCAGCTCTCCCCAGCACCTTTCCTGGCCCAGACAGTCTCAGTCTGGCTGTGGCAAGGTGGACTGCCCATGGCCTGAGTCCAGACCCTGGGAAAGACTTAGTTATGGGGCTGTGTGTGACCCCAGAAACAAGTGCTGCAGAAGCTTTCCCAGCTGCTCCCCACCCTCACTCCAGGCCTCCAGATCAAGGAGAAGGAGCAGCGGGTGTCCGGATTCCAGGCAGCAACTGAAAGACCTATTTTCCAAAACAAACATCAGACACGTGGTCCCACAAAGGATTTTTGAGCCCTGCTGAGTACAAGGGTCACTCTGAAGTTTAGCCTCAAAAACATCATTCTTTCCGGAGGAGGTTTACGGTGAGAACGTCTGAAATCTGAGCTGAGCAGGCCAATGGGCAGGGGGGAGGGGGCCGCGCTGGCCACCTTGAGAAGGCAGAGCCAGAGCAGTGGCCTAGGTGGGCCTGTCCTGTGCCCCAGCCATTCCTGGGCACATTGGAGGCACCTGGGCAAGCCCCTCTGCGTCCCACAGAGAGACTGAGGCCCAGGCGTGGAAGGGACGGGCGTGCCAGCGCAGGCTCAGTCGTACCCTGAGAACTGGAGGGCCGCGCCCAGTCAGCCAGCTCGCCTCTGTCCACCAGCTCCGGAGGGGTGGTCTGGGGACGCGCCCCCAGGGGCCCAAACTTACCTAAGCGCAGCAGCACCGCGCACACCTCCGCCAGGCGGCCTCCGGGGGCCGGCGCGGCGCGCTCTGGCGCGCTCCAGGCGAGGCCGGCGCGCAGAAGCCGCGCGTGCACGTACTCCCGGCCTAGCGCCTTGGCCTGGGCCACCAGCTCCTTGTCGGTGGGCGAGCGGTCAAAGGCGTCCATGATCTCCGCGGCGAAGACCGACGAGCGCCGCAGAACCTCCATGGCTGGCACACGGGCGGGGGGCGCCGCACCTGTGGGCAGACCGCGCTCAGCCGGGCGCAGGCCGGCGGGCCGAGGGGAGGCCGAGCCGGAGCCGGAGCCGAGGGCGGGCGGCGGGGAGCGGGGCATCGCCGGGTCCACCGCGTGCGTCCCGATCGCTTCGGCGCTGCGAGCCAGGGCGCACCCGGAGGCCCAGCTGGGCGCGGCCGGGCGCCAGCCGCAGGCGCCCTCTCGGTTTTGCGCCTCAAATCTTTGAAAACACGATGTTAAACGTTTTGGATTCCAAATTTAATCACACCGTTCCCGCGGCAGCCCGGGATTGGGGCCACTGCGGAGAAATGGAGCTCTGCTCTGGGACCGCAGTGTCCACGCTCGAAGACCAGGGCGGGGCGCACAGCCCACCCCAGCCTGCTTGGAACCGGCGCCTGGCCGCAAAGACCCTCGCGGCCGGGAGTCGCGCCGGGTCGGCTCCGGGGCCACCGCCTCGGCCCCGCGCGGCTTGGGTGTTGACCCGGACTGGCGGTTCCCATGGTGAGGCATCCAGGGCACGGTCGCCGCACCCGCCCCGCTCACCTCTCCCGCCGCATGTCGCGGGCGCCTGGACTTCAGGGTGTGCTCCGCGCGGTCCCCGCTGGCCTCCACCTTTCCATTCAAACCCGCGAGGACGCGCGCCCCGCCCCGGCGCCCGCCCCGTCCGCGCCGGAGCCGGAGCACCCGGTCCGCCGCACTTCCCGCGCCCGCAGGGCTTCGGGTCCCAGCCCCGGGGCGCGGAACGCACCGCGCGACGCCTGCCCGCGAGAGGCGAGGCTTGGGGCTTCGCCTTCTAAGGAGAAGGCAACCCCCCGGGGGCGGAGCCCTAGAGCCGCGGCCCAAGCTTCCTAGCCTCCCGGCTTAAGGAAGCCAGAGCGAGTTCCTGGGAGGCGAGGGAAGGAGGCTGGGCACTGCGTTCCGGCGTGGCACAGATGTTGGAACCCAGCTTTCGCAGCACCGGAGCGCGCGCGCCCCGGCAGTTTTAAGCAGCATTGCCCGGCCCACCTGAAGGTCGCAGAGTTCTTCCCACGCGCTTGGTTCGGGCTCAGGGACTGGCGGCCTTGCACCCTGGGCGAATACTAGGAGTCTCGCCGGATCGAAGGGATCGCGAGTGTCTCGCCCACTGCGCTGCTTTCGCTTTTAACAAACAGAAGCTATTCGGAATGCAGTACAGTTTACCACTCTTTTCTTTCAAGGTTAGCCAATTTTCATTAGAATTTTCTCCTTTGTTTCCTCTTTGAGGCTTAATTGATTTAGGGTTCACATTAAGGTCTAGGATGGATCACTAATTAATTCTTGTGAAAGGTGTGGTAGAGGGCAAGAGCTTTCCCTCCCCCAATTTGGATTTCGAAGTAACCCGGCATCATTTATTGAAAGCACCATAAGTAAGGGTCTGTCCTATCCCATTGGTCTGTTTCTTTTTCTTTGCAACAACAGTTTGAGCAATAGGATGAACCAATTTGACCTAACTCATATATAAGTAGAACACTTCACCCTGTAATTATCAAATGCATACCCTGTCCATCCAGTAGAATATTTATCAGAATGGACCACACCCTGGGCCATAAACAAGTTTCCTCAAAGTTCGAAGAATTGGAGTCATATAGTGTGTCCTCTCTGAATTAAAGCTAAATTACAGGAAAACTACTAGAAAGTCTCCATCTGCTTGAAAGTGAAACGCCATGCTTATAAACAATCAGGGCTGAGATAATCACAATGGAAGTTGTAAAATACTTTCAAGTAAACAACAGTGAAAACATGATATCAAATTCTGTGGAATGCTGCTAAAGTGGCACTTACAGGGAAGTTTGTAGCTTTAGAGGAAAGGTTGAAAATTAATGCTCCAAGCTCCAACTCAGAAAGCTAGGAAAATAATAACAAATTAAACCCAAAGATGAAAAGAAGAGCTGAAAGTAATGAAACAAAACAAAAATCAAAAACAGACTTTTTTAAAACAGAGAAAATCAACAAAGGCAATGTTGGCTCTTTGAAGACATCAATAGAATTGGTGAGAAAGATTGCATAAGAGAAAACACAATGCTGCTCTCAGGAAAGAAAATGGATCCTTACACACACTGCAAGCATTGAAAGGGTAATAAGACTCCTGAACAATTGGGTGATAGTAAATGTGAACTTTTAAATTAAACCCAATACTCCAGAACTGACACAAGAAGAAGCTGAAAACCTGGATAGTCCTATGCCAACCGAATGGATTTCATCAGTAACATGAAATCCCCCCACAATGACAATTTTAATTTCACACAGTTTCATTGAGGAATTATTCTAAATAGGTAAAGAAATGTCCCCAATGTGTCCAAAGAACAAAAAATGAGGGAATATTTCCCAAATCATTTTGTGAGGACATCCTCACAATCCAAACCTTCTGAGCACATTATGAGACACTAAGAGGGCTATAGGGCCCATCTACTGTGGCTCTCCATCTGTAGAACAGAGAAAACAAGATGTAATGGTCTCAAGTGAGTCATTTAATTTATGAAAAACATTATCATGTAGTAAGTGCTTGTGTATTCCCACTAAAGCCATGGAGCTGTCAAATGTAAGAGTGCATTTGAACAAACTCTTTTGATTTTTTTTTTACCCAGTTTTGGGGATTGAATGCAGGGGTACTCTACCACTGAGCTACATCCCCAGGACTTTATTTATTTATTTATTTTAATTTTGAGACAGGGCCTCACTAAGTTGTCCAGGTTGGTCTCAAAATCTCCATCCTCCCATGTCATATTACCATGCAGCTAGGATTACAGCCTGTGCCACTGCACCTGAATTAATGAACTCTCTAATGCAGAGTACATCACGGAAGGCCTGGAATTTCTAAGGAACACTCAGGCTTTTGATGCCGTTGGCTTTATACAGAAATGCGGAAGCTCAGGGAATCCACAGAACTGTTGCAGGACTGGCCATAGCCAGACTGTGGACATTGAGCATGACTCCAGGTCCTCTGGGAAGAGTAGACCTGTCCTAGTCACTCACCCCTGCTCCCTTCCTGCTATCTCCCCAGGCAGCTTCCAACCCCACTCACAGCCTGCTTTTCCCCACACAAAATGCACTCATGCTCTCTGCTTCCTGTCTCCTGCGGGAGTCCATCTCCTGGGCTCTGGTATGGCCCATCACTGGTCACAGCTGATGGACACAGCTGCTTTACTCCATGAGGTGCAGAAACCAAATCAAGCCTAGTCACAAGGTTCCAGTACAGAACACCAATAGAAGCAGGAATCAGAAAGGACCCAAGTGAACATCAAGAGGGGATTAAGCCAACCTAAACACAAACCTTTGTCCAGACCTGAAAAAGCACAGATCACGATGGCCCTGCCATAGTCAGCAGGGCCTCTCAGTCCTTTGAAACTGGAGGTGGCAGGTCTGCTCCACCCCGTCCCTGAGCGAGGCCCCAGTGCCCTACAAAAGCTTTGACTTCTCATTCCTCCACTCAGCCTGCCCTTGGGTTTCACTCTTATTTTTCATTTGACCCTTCTATCTGCCCTGGTGTTGACCCACGATGGAACTTAGTCCCTAGTTGGTGAGGAGCCTTCCGTGTGCCAACACCAGCCCAAAGTGGCTTGGGCATAGGGAGATTTGTTGATTTGTGTGATTAAAATTTCCAAAGGAAGTCTACTGATTTCAGTCACAGCTGGATTCAGGAACCTCTTTCCACCTGTGGATCTGGGCTCTTCTGAGATGACAGGAGTAGCAGGATAACTCCCACAGATCCCTGTCTACATTGTACAATGCAGCCTTTCCAGGCAGCTTCTGTGACATGTCCCTGACTGAGCCAGCTGTGGCCAGAGATGAGGAGGTGGTCAGTTATCAGGCCTGGGTCACATGCCTGGCCCTGCACAGGGGCAGGGGCTGTCGATTCCACCTAGACACCTTAGGGAGGCTGTGGCCCCATCAACTACTGTGGGAGGTGGCCAGAATTTCCACAAATACCTGTTCTGTCATGAACCTTCTGTGGGGAGCAGAGGATCCATGCCCAGCGCCACCCTCACTTGCTGCTTCAGATCAGTCTTTCCCTGCCTTGGGCTTCTGGTCCTCCCCCACCTGTGGCTCACTTCCCATGGCTGTGGCTTGGTGTCCTCCTGGGCCCTGGCCCTGCTGGGACCAGTCAGAGTGGGCTGGAGCATCCCCAGCTGTCCTAGGAAGGTGGATGAGGTGCTGTACAGCCTTCCCTGGTGGTGGACAGTGGGAACTCCCCAGCGCCTGGACGCCTTCCACTGTGTGGCCAGCAGGAGACCCCAACTGGTTCATGGGCTGTCACCCATTTCCTTTGCTCAATGGGTTTGGGGTGAATCTGAGACTTGGCTCCTACTATGGGGTGGGCATTGGGCACCTCGGAGAGGTTTCTGGAGACCCCCTCCCTGTGTCCAGTGCTTTTCTCTGTTGGGCACCAGTTCCTGGGGTAAAGCTACTGCTCTGTGGGGCTGGGGTGGGGCCTGGGCCAGCATCTCCCCACCAGAACTCCTTCCACACTGAACCAGCTCTGAGCAGGCAGCCATCAGGGCCTCTCCCCCAAGGGCAGGTCTGCACACGCTCAGGGCCCAACGCCTAGTCACCTCAGGATGTGGCTGACATAGGGCTGGGCAGGGCCTGCCTGAGGTCCATCCTGGTGGTCTGTGGAAGGACCCCCAGGGAGCAGCTGCAGGTCTTGGAGTTTCCTCTCCCACTGATGACCAGGCTCTGGCCATGACAAGCAGGAGAATCTGTGCATGTCAGCGGTGCAGAGGACAGACATGAGGGAGACCTGGCCCCTGCCCATCCCCCCTCCACCCAGGGTCTGCTGTGTCCCCTGCAGCCATGCAGCAGGAATGGCACCCACAGGGGTGCTGTCCCCAACCTCAGGACACACCAACTGGGCCCCTGAGCCGCCTGTCTGTGCCGCCCAGCCACCTGTGGAGCCACTGCAGTCCTCATCCTGAGCCCCGGCCTGCAGAAGCAGAGCGGCCAGCACTTGCAGAGGCGCAAAGTGATGCAGAGGTCAGTGTGGACAGGCGTGGGTGGGCGTGGACAGACACAGACAGTGCAGGCGAGGCCCCAGGTGCCTCTGCAGTGTGTGGTGGGACCTCCCTGGCGTCACAGCCTGCTTCTCTGACCAGTTGCTGAACTTCTGTGCAGAGACATCCAGGATCCTGGGCTGGGTGGGCCTGTGCCTTCCCCAGCTTCTCCCATCTCCTTGCAAGTACACCGTACGGGGAAGCTCCTGCTGCCCTGGCCACTGCCCGGAGCACTCCTCGTCTTCGGGATGGCCCCTCTCTCCCGTCCCCTGGGTGCACAGGGCACCCTCTGCTTTCTGATCTTGCTGGCTCCCTGTTTCCCTCTCCTGCCACCAGCCTCCACCAAGATCAGTAAATGAAAGGTCACTGGGAGAATCCAGTGGCTCTGGCAATGGCTGTCCCTTCTTCCCAGAGCATGGCCATGTGTCATTTCCCCAGAGAGGCCCCTGTGTTCCCTCTCCCCCACCCTCCCTCCCAGATGTCCTGTGGACACCGGGAGGAGGGGACTGCTGCAGCTGTCTCTGCCTGCAAGGGACTGGTCAGTCCCTGCACCTCCTCAACCCCTGACAGTGCCCCGGATGACAGACCAGGTCATCAGGCAGATGTGATGTGCACAACTGTGGCCACCAGAGGGCTGGAGCAACTCCCTGCCGGCCAGCCATGGCTGGCCTGTATGCTGGTCTCCAGGCATGGACTTTCCGCTTTCTTCAGGACACACCCTGCTGGAGTCCAGTCCTCCGTTGTCATCAACGGTGTGAATCTCTGACCCCAGGCTATCTCCTCAAACCTTTCTTTTCTGGTACCTTGCATGCATGCACGTTTACTAGGGGCAAATGGACCCTGGTCTTTTGTTGGAACAGGGCTTTTGTCCACAGTTACCAGCTGGCTCTGGACTGTGCTCTGGACCTTCTGTGTTTCAATGTTGATTTCATTTTATTTCATGTGTCATGTAGAAAGGACATACATCAGGGTTCCAGAACTGATGTGGGGTTGGGGGGTTATTTTGTCTTTGGGTTTTTTGTTGTTGTTTTGTTGTACCAGGGATTGAACCCAGGGATGCTTAACCACTGAGCAACATTCCTAGCAGTTTTTATTTTATTTTGAGACAGGGTTTCCTTAAGTTGCTTAGTAGCTTGCTAAGTTGCTGAGGCTGGCTTTGAACTTGTGATCCTCCTGCTTCAGCCTCCGAGCTTCTGGGATTACAGGTATATGTCACTGTGCCTAGCTCTGAGGTGGTTTTTAAAACACATTTTTGTGAATTTTAGAAAGATTTTTTGACTTGAGAGATGGCTCAGCTGTTGGAGCAATGGCTCCATGGTTGGAGCATTTGCCTGGCATGCACAAGGACCTGGGTTCAAACCCCAGCACCACATACACAACTAAGTGTTGAAGAAACAAAGGCCAGATGAAAAAATAAATAAAATTTATTCTTTCTTTCTCTCTCTCTCTCCCTCCTTCTCTCTGAAATAAAGAAAGAAAGGTCTTCTTTTCTTTTTTTCCTTCTCCAAATTGACTTGGTGGTGGCTTCTGCACTTCCTGAATAATCCATCCTTTTCTGGGACTGTAAGCAGCCGGATGAACTTGGCCCTGCATCCATCAACCTGCCTATTTCCATTCTCACAGTTCCTATTATTTCATTGTTTGTTGACACCCGGCAGCAGTAGATTCCACTCTCTTCTCTATTTATTGGGCATTTTAATCCAAATTATGCAAGTCCGTGATTTAGAGCCCAGTGGTTTCACTGGTGTTTAACGAAGAGAAGCTCGCTGTGCCCAGCTGCCTCCCTGCTTAGCCTGTGTCTCCAAAACCTTCCCTGCACTCCCATTTTCCAGCTGTTCCTCCTCCCACCTGCCTGTGAGTCTCTTGGGTCGCCTGGGTGGGTAATCGCACACCTGTCACGGGGATGGTTTGACCTGGTGGAAGTGGCGGAGCAGATGCTTGGTTCTCAGCAGAGCAGAGGAGGCAGCTGCCATTCTTCCCAGGAGATACTCTCAGGCTTGCTTTTATGCACCCCTTCCCTTTATTCTGCAGCATTGAATGAATTTGTTCTCCGTTCGAGGGGACTAACGAGGGGACTCACGAGGGGACTCTTCCTTTCGCCTTGTCCAGCGTCCAGGGTCAATAGGTCCTTGATGCTCTCCCCAGTGAAAGTGCCCAGGGATCTTGGTCATCTTATCCCAAGCCCTGTCCCCCCACCTCCCTAGTGACATTGCCAGGACAACCACTTTCCAATCCAGCATGATTATTTCTACTGAAGAAATGCAGGACATGGGCAGTGTGTGCCCTCAGCTGACACTGGAAACAGGTCTGCTGCCTCCTCTCAGCCACCTCGCTCCCTGACTTCCATTTCCCCAGTAGGACTGCAGGGCCAGCCTTTCTTCCACCTTCAGAGCCTCCAGGACTCTGGCTTCTCTTCCCTGCAGGGGGCTGGCAGCTGCCTCCTCTGCTCCACTACTTCCATCAGCCTCTCCAGCACCTCTTGGCCTTCTCCAAAGGCACCCACTCCCTCTGATCCCTGGCCGGCCTGCAGGGGTCCCCACTGAGCAGGGCCTGCCCAGCTGCCTCTGGGGTCCTGTTATGGTCCTGTTCAGCCCCATCTCTTGGCTGTTTGGCTCTGATTTCTAGAAGCGTCCTTGCTCTGTCCTCCAGCCTTTCTGTCAAGTTTTAGATGCTAGTTTTGTGCTTGTAAGTTCTGCTTGCTGCTCTTCCAGTGCAGCTCAATAGTGCCTGCTTCTTACTGAGCCCTGGGTTTTCTCTCTGAGTGCTGTCACCTCAAGGGACCTTCAGAGGGTGGCAGTTCCACTCTCCTGATCTTGTTGTCCCCTGGGCACTTCTCTGTATCCTGGTGGCTCCTTCCTGTGGGTCCCCCTGCACTGCTGCTCCTCATTGGTGTCCAGGTGGAGCCTGGGGGCTGGTTTGCTTTCCTGGGGACCCTGGAAGCTGGCTTTTTTCCTGGGCAGTTTGACTTATCCCAAGAAGGTTCCTGCTTAGGGTGGAGGATGGGGCCCTCGGCATCCCGGGGTAGCACTGGGCAGGGCCATGGGCCCACAGTCATGGTGGCCCTGCCCCAGGCCTCAGCATTTCAGGGGTCCAGTCTCTGTTGTCATTTCCTCAGCTTGGAAAGGGCTGCCCCGCCTCATTGAGCACCCAGCTCCAGCCCCCCCCCCCCCCCCCCCCCCCCCCCCCCCCCCCCCCGTCTGTGCCGGGGCTCTAAGTTGCATCACATCTACCACATTCCCATGCCTCCTGGGGGAGGGGACACTCCCAGACGGGGCCAAGGGACTCACCCTAGGCAAGGATGCAGGAGCAGGGTGACCAGGGCCTCCAGGAAGCTGAAGCCACTTGGCCACCATGCTTTCGTTCCTTCTACGTGGTTCTTAGATGAGGTGGAAATGGGGACAGGATATGAGCAGAAGTGCAAAGGACCTGGGATAGACATGGTGCTGGGGAAAGAAGCCTTGGCTGCTGTAGCTGAAATAAGGGTTCCTAAGCTATGTGCTGCACGGCCCAGCTGTGGCTGACAGCTGCATCTGCCAAGCCAGTTCCCATCCCCATTCTTCAGTCAAAGGTAGTGAAAACATTAAAATCCCCTACTTGTCACCTCCAGCTTGCTCCGTTCTTTTGATTTCCCCTTCTTTAAAATCCCTTTCTTGGACTGGAGCGGTGGCTCAGCGGTTTTGGCACTTGCCTATCATGCGCCAGAATGCAAGTTCAAACCCCAGCACCACATACACAACCAAGTCTGGGAGCAACAAAGGCCACATGAAAAACTAAATAAAATTGATTCTCTCTTTCTCTCTGTCTCACTGTCCCTCTCTCTTTAAAAAAATAAAATAAAATAAAATAAAATCCCTTTCTTTGCTATCATTTTAGCCAATGAGCTTTTTGCCCCCAGAATTAGGGATTGAACCCAGGGCCTCATGCATATTAGGCCAGTGTTCTGCTACTGAGTCACATCTCCCATCCTCTTTATTTTGTATTTTGAGACAGGACCTTGCTAAGTCGCCCGTTGGCTTTGAACTTGTGATTTTCCTGCCTCAGCCTCCAGAGTTGCTGGTTTGCACCCGATAGTGCACCCGGTGTGACTGCTCCTGTGCTTTCCATCCAGCCTGTGTGGACCTCGCACAGCCTCCTCTGCGTCCCCCTCTGCTCTGGCATGTAGGAGCCTCTCCTTGTGACAGTGTCACCCAGCTTGTGGGGGTGAACCCACGGAGTCTTGTGGTTTGCTCACCCTTTAATCCCACTCTCCTGGGAGATGTGGTCTAGGGCAGATGGATTGTCTGCTCTCCCCTTTTCACTCCTCCTCTTTCCTTCCTTCACTGCAAGCCTGGTGCTTAGAACAGCGGGCGGAAGTGGGAGGAGTTCTGCTGCCCGAAGCCCTGTCCCTCCACTCTGCCTCTCTGCCCAATCTCCCACTCCTTATAAGGACAACTGCCACTGGACCTAGGGCCCACCAACCGTATGGACATGTCTTAGCTGGGGCACAGCTGCAAAGGCCATTTCCAAATAAGGCCATAATCCCAGGTGTGGGGACAGGCATCTGAACACAGCTTTTGGGGACACGATTTAACCACAGCACCCCTCAGTTTTATGATTTGTCTTCACCCTTACAGGTTCTGAGATTCTACTATAATGTGTGAGGGCAAGATGTGGTCTCTCCCTTCTAATCTGAAACTTTTCAATTTTGGAGAAATTTTCTCTATGTGTCTGTAGTTGACATGCATATGTGTGTGTGTGCAACGCGTCTCTGCCTCTGTGGTTGTGTGCCTGGCATGTGTGGGGTGGAGTGTGTCTGTAGCTCTCCTGGTAGGTGCACATGGGCCCTGCAAGTCTGTCCTCACTCAGTCCATTCACCTGACCCATTCACCTTGCCCATTCACCTGGTCCATTCTCCTGGTCCGTACACCTGGCCCCTTCACCTGGCCCTTTCACCTAGCCCATTCACCTGGCCCATTTGCTCAGACCCTTCACTCAGCCTTTGCTACTGAGTCCATTTATTATTTCACACTTCCAATGTCCACATGTTGTCCACATTGACATGATGTCCCCTGGTCCTCTCTAGGACTGCAGAATTGGTGTTCCTCCAGGTTGGTTTCCCAGGGATGTTTCCCAGGGGTGGGAGCAGCGTGGTTTCTTCTTCCGCTGAGTTGCTATTTCCTGTCTGCCCTGGTTTTCTTTCAACACTTGGTGTGGTCATTCAAATACTGCCCCATGATGTCCTGGTCCTTTTCCCCAGGTGCCTCATATGGCAACAGGGACTGTGCTGAGGTGTTAAGGTGAGGGTGGTGAGATGGGGCTATCCTGGGGTATCCAGATCCCAGTGTCGTCACAAAGATCCTTCTAACAAGGACAAGGAGGACCAGCCTCAGAGAGGACATGCCACTGTGGGTCACTCTGCTGCTGGCTTCATAAACAAGGAAGGGCTGTGAGCACAGGAAACAGATTCTGTCCTGGAGGCTCCAGAGGAAGAGCCTGCCCACACCTTGCTGTTGATCCACTGACCCCATCCTACACCTCTGTCCTCCAGGACTCGGGAGCTTTAAAACCTGCTATAGTGGCTGCCGTATCGTTCAGCCTTCTTGAGGGATGGGAGTGCAGAGTTGTCAGGGGCACTTTGGGAGCTGTCTTCTGGGGCCCTAGAGGTAACCAGTTCATGAACATAATACATGTTTTGTTCTTCCTTTTTTTTTTTTTTTTTTAGTGCTGGGGACTGAGCCCAGGGACCTCACACATGCTAGAATGCTGGGTCCACTCTACCACAAAGCTGCATCCCACCCCTACATGTTCATGTTATAAAATTTGGAAAATATAAAGAATGTGCATAAAAGGCTCACAGGCAACCACAGGCCTGACATAATTCTACCCAACCATAGTAGCAAAAAGAGAAAGAAGGAGAGAGGGAAGGAAGGAGGAAGAGAAGGGGAGCTGGGTTGGAGTATGTAGTTTTCCGGTTCCCCACTTATATTGTGGACACTTTAAGTCATTACAGTTTGATGGCTGTGCTGCACTCCCCTGTATGGTGGTATCTATAGTTACTGACATCCTTGGGTAAATCACTGTGTGTCTCCTGTCACTTTCTGAGCACTGACCCCAGAAGTGGAATTGCCAGGTCAGTGCCCACTTCTATTGTGGAGAGTGTTGTCCTGCCATGACCCCATAGCCACAGTGGGGGCTGGGGGCAAGTGGAGGCCTGGCTCCTGATTATTCCATGCCAGAGGCAAAGTTTTGGGGGCAGTGGCAGTGCAACCAGGCCTCGCCAACTGTTTGAATCTTCCCAAACTTCCCTCACTCTCAGAAGGAACAGATTCCTGACTGATGAGGACAGAGAAGGTGGCACTGCCCCAGCACCACAACCTCTTGGGTACCCTGAGTGGATCACCTCTCTCAGGACAGGTGGTCTAGGCAGGGTGGCCCCAGAATCCAGGTGGGCTTTGGGCATGTCTGCCTGTGCCAGGAGCTCACCAAGGCTTTTTGAGGGACACAGGCTGGGGGATCCTTCAGCCACACACCTGCCAACTCAGTGGCCCTTGTTGGGCTCTACACAAAAGGAAAATCGCCATATTGGACGCCATGATACTTCTCTTTCCTCCCCCTTCACATTTTGCAGGGTCTGAGCAAGGCGAGCTACGCGCCTGCACTGGAGTGCTGCTTTCTCTCTCTCTTGGCATCTTCCCGGTGGGTGATAGATGACGCCACCAACATAATAGTCCCTCATTGGCTGAAATAAGCTAGTCTGCCACTTCACTATTGGTCCTTTAGCAGCCTGCTCTGGCTATATATACGGATGTGCGGGAGAAATAAAGCGGGAGAGAAGTTTCAAAGCCCCACCCGCGTGTGAGACTGAGTTCTTAGGCCGGGAAGGAAGGTCCCGTGTTCCGGCCGTCGGCGCTCACCCCCCATTCTCCCCCCCCTTCCCATCCCCGTCCTGACTCGGCCCCTCAGGGAATGGCCCAGGTCCGGGTCGTTCCACCCGCTCCCCGCTCCGGAACGCTGCGGGGAGCGACAGCCCTCAGTATGGTGCCCCCACTGCAGACATGCAGAGGAGCTTGACCCAGGTGGGTCCCAGCGGCAATTGCTACACCTGGGAGGACAGGCTGCCACACCATGCTCCCTTTTCCTGTCCTTCCATTTCTTTTTCTTTTCCTTTTCCTTTCCTTTATTTTTTTTAAATAGAGAGGGAGAGAGTAAGATAGAATCAATCTTATTTTTTCATCTGGCCTTTGTTTCTCCAACATTTAGTTGTGTATGTGGTGCTGGGGTTTGAACCCACACAACTGCTGAGCCACTGCTCCAGCCTCCATCTTGCCTTTGTTTATTGACTGTGCATAGGATGGCCACACTGGGCAGCCTGCGAGACACTGGAGAACTCAAGGTGGGCACCTGGGTCAGGGCCTGGCATCCCTGGGAAGGGATGGTGGTAATCCACAGGGCTTCACAGCCTTGGTGAAGGGATGGTGGTGGAGCAGAAGCCAGGCTTCTCAGACAGGGCAGGGACAGCCCACACCTGGTTGTGGGATCTTGGGGCCTGAGGCTGCAGTAGTGCCCATTGACCTGACCTTTTCAGGAAGTGGCCTTGCAGTGCCTGGTCTAGCCTGCTCCTTGGAGGGGGAAGAGGCATGCCTTGGCTTAGCAGAAGTTGGCATCCAGGGTGGCAGGAGGCCTGTTCCTCTGCCTTTGTATCTGTGCTGACAGGGAGTAGGGGCACCTGGCAAGGCCTGCACCTGTCCAGGAGAGGAGAGGCTCAGTGGCCAGAGGAGGCTTCTGAAGCCTGTGAGGCAGGAGACTCTGGGAGGCGGGGGTGACAGTACCCTACTGGTCAGGTCTCACCCTATCACTGGGGGCGGGGGAGGGGGAGGATTTAGGAGCCCAGGCTTCCCCCATGGCCTCATCCCTTGCCTTCCTAGGCAGGTCCACAAGTTTCTACAGGTGGGAGGATTTAGCGTGCGTGTGTATGTGTGTGTGTTGGGGGCGCCCCTCGAAGCCTGCCCCTCTCTCAGTGGCCGCCGTGAAGCACTTGGGGTGTCCTCCGAGTGCGAGGAGGAGGGCCGGTGGCCTCTCCTGCTACACTCATCAAATCTGTCTCAAGGAGGGACTTGCCAGCCAGGCTGGTGTGGTGGGGACGAAGGAGCCTGGCCGGGGGGCCCTTCCCGTGCCGCTCTTCCCGTGCCCCCGGTCGCCTGGGGGAAGCTGGAGGCCCGGCTGTCCTCCAGGCCTCCGGGTGTCATCAAGCACCCACAGACACTGCGCCGTTTTTCCCGGCACATTCATTTTTCCCATGATCAGGGTTTCTTTTTCTTCCATTTGTTCTCCCTTCCTAAGACCTGGAGGCCTTCTTTTTGCATAAATATGTTGCTTTGGAACACTCAGCATTGTTCTGAGTATTCAGAGTCACAGCCAGAAGCCAAACACAACATGTTCTTCTGAATATAACAGTAAAACCAAGGCACTAAAGTACACTGGGAAATTAGAAAAGTGTGTAGAGCATGCTTACCCATGTAGGATAAGGACCATGACAGTTTCCCCACTTTCTCTCACTTCAAAAGAATGCTCACTTTTGTCCAAACCAGTGTGCCATACCGGCTCCTGAAGGCTGTGTGGTATCCATCCCAGAACGAGGGTCCTTCATACCCCTTCTTCATAGCACCCTGTTGTCCTCGGTGCTGTGACAACAGCTCAGCTCGGAAGTCCCTGGGGCTGCACCCCTTAGCTCCTATGCCTTTCCTGGACCCCTTCTTAGTCTGCCCTGAAGATCCCACCAGGGAGCACTTGTGCAGTGCCTACTGGCCCTGTCCAGAAGCAGCGGTCAAGAGGGACGGTGTGACTGCCCTTGAGGGGCCTGAGTTGGCACAGTGACTCCTGCAGCCAGACACACAGGCCCCAGAGCTCTCTGCTCTTCTGACTTCCCTCAGGGCTCTGCAATGGATTTGAGGCTGAGACCCCCAGGTCGGCTGAACCCTAGGCCTGTGGCTTTCCCTGGCTTAGAGGCAGTCCTGCTTGTTTCTCTAAATCACTCATCCTAAGTTTCCCCAGAGTCCCTCACTGGGAGTGAGGTGCCAACCCATCCCAAGACCAAGGTGGACCAGCCACACCTGGGGGCAGTGATCTCCCCATATTCCAGCCCCAGCCCCAGTAGCAGCTTCTACAGGAGAAGGGAGCATCTTTAGATACCCTGGGGAGTGGGTGGGAATGTCCAGGCAGACTTACCCTACCACCCAAGGGTATGAGGGCAGTCTGAGGAAGGTGACCGGAGCGCGGAGAGATGCATTGGGCCTCCTTGCTGAAGCAAAGGAGCCTGAGGCACACAGGTGTTACCACCACCGCACCACTTCCAAGCACCCAGAAAAGCAGGGGTGGGGCATCAGCAGAGCCTGGGGCCACCCACAGGATGAGAGATTCACTGTCTCCTAGACAAACTCAGGGATGTGGCTCACAAGGACCCGTATGTGGTCTTACTTAGCAAACGGTATGTATAGATACGAAATTAGAACACTGTCTGCATTCAGTGATATTTAGAAATTTCATCTAATATTTTTATTTTAGGGGCTGGAGCAGTGGTTCAGCTGTTACAGTGCTTGCCTGGCATGCTCAAGTACACAGGTTTGAACCCCAGCACCACATACACAACGGAGTGTCAGAGCAACTAAAAAGCCACATGAAAAACTAAATAAAATTGATCCTCTCTCTTACCATCCCTCTCTCTTTATAAAGAATTGATTCTCTCTCTTTAAAAAATAAAATAAAATTCTTATTTTAAATCGACACAGTGGAATTGGCTTTTCTGGTAGCGAGTTCTCAGAGTTGTAGTGTCTGAGGATTTACAACCCCACCACAATGAGGATACAGTGGTTCCATCACCTGCACGGCCTGCTGCTGCTGTGGGTCCTGAAGCCACTGGTCAGCTCTCCTCCTGTTCTGCCCTCTTGACAAAGTCATAGGTGCTCTGAGGTTGGAGTGTGCGTGTTGGTGGCTGTCCCTCCTTCCATGCCCTAGCGATGTGCCACTCTCCCACACCTCATCAGAGGGAGGATGTGTGCTTCCAGTCCTGAGTGTTAGGAATAGCTGTGTTGTGGGGACATGCGTACACAAGAGCGGGAACCTGTTGAGTGCATAATTTGTGGTAGGAGCCCCTCCCCAGGACAGAAGCCTGTTGGGGAACACAGAGGCACAATCAGCGGGTGCACAACTCAGTCCCAACTCTGTTGTAGTTCTGTGACTGGATACCCAATCAAAACATTGCTACCATCATGTTGCCATGTGGGGGGTCAGAGGGGCTGGCGCTTGAGGGGCCGGCAGAGTATATGAGACAATGCGCTGGGCATTTAGTGCTCAGTCTTTGCATGTTAATCTGCAGGGCCTGTGCCAGGCTGCTGCTTCCTGGATAAAAGCCTTGGTGTCGGTCTCTCTGCGAGAATCCCACAAGTTGATTTTTTATTTATTCTTTAGTACCAGGATTGAACTGAGGGGCTCTTAACCACAGAGCCGTATTTCCAGCTCCCTTTTATTGTCTTATTTTGAAACAGGGTCTTGCTAAATTTCTGAGACTGGCCTTGAACTTGCAATCCTCTCTGCCTCAGCCTCCTGAGCTGCTGGGATTATAGGCGTGGACCACTCCTCAAGCTTCGTTACTTTTAAATTTAATTGAATTGATTCTTCTTTTGCAGTTCGGGAATGAACCTAGGACCTTGAGCATGCTGGGATGAGCTCTACCACTGAGCTGCAGCCCTGACCATTTTCAGGTTACTTTTCAGTCATGTTAAGCACTTTGACACTGCAACAACAGATCACCATAACTTCCCATCTTGCAAAGCTGAGCTCTGTCCTCACCAGCCTCCTCATTCCCCTCACCAGCTCTGCCACTTGCTCTCCTGTTGGCCCTCCCACAGTGGGACCCTGTGTCTGTCCTTGTGTGCCTGGCATGCTCCACACAGCACAGTGCCCCCAAGTCTGCTGTGTTGGAGCTGGGGCCAGAGCTCCCCCTGGATGCTGATGGGGTGCACTTGGTCTCCCATCCTTCTGCTGGAGGATGTCTGGTTGTTTCTGTCTCTGGGCTGCTGTGCACATGCAGTGCTAGCCTGCCCTTGTTTAACAGACGTCCAGGAGCAAGATTGCGGGATCGTGTGGCAATCCTGTTTTCAGAGCTGTGAGAAACGGCCACACTGTTTTCCCCAACGAGGGCATCTTTTACACCCAGCAGTGCTGGAGGGCTTCAGCTGACACACAGCCTTGTCCACTCTTGCTTCCTTAGCGGCACCACCCTGACGGATGTGAGGGGGTGCTTCCCAGGGCTTCTGGTGTGGAGCTGGAGCCCTGTGCCTTCCACATAGGAAGCACATGCTGAGCTGCACTGCACCCCTCCAGGGGCTTGGACTTGCAAGTCCCTTGTGATCAGCAGCACTGAGTTGTCCTGGAGTACTTGTGGGCCATTTGTATATATATACATATATATTTTTTTTTTTTTGAGAAATGTCTATTGAAGTCCTTCACCCCTTTTAAATGCAGTTTGTTTATGTGGTTGTTGAGTTGAAGGAGCTTTTTTATATATTCTAGATCTTAAACCCATGTCAGATTATGATTTGCAAATGTTTCCCCACATTCTATAGGTTCTCTTCTCACTCTCTTGATACTATCCTTTGATGTGCCAAAGTTTTTAAGTGTAACGCGTCCAATTTACCTCTTGTTTTTGTTTTGTTACCTGTGTTTTGCATGTCTGTTTAAGAAACCATCACCAATCCAGCCTGGTGGTACAGTCCTGTGATCTCAGTGACTCAAGAGGCTGGTGCAGGAGGATGGCAAGCTGGAGGCCAGCCTCAGCAATTTAGGAAGATTCTGTCTCAAAATAAAAAATAGGAAAGGGCCAAGGATGTAGCTCAGTGATGAAGTGACCTTAGGTTCAAAAAACAAAAAGCAGAAAGAAAAGAAAGGAAACCACCACCAAATTCAAGGTCACACAGATTTCTCCATCTTCTCCCATGAGCTTATGCGGCGTTTTTCTTCTGTGAGCTGTGCTGTTGGTTTTATGTCTAGAGCTCTCTTCCCAACTCACAAGGACTTTAAATGTTTTCATATAAAACCTTCAGAGTGCTGTGTTTTACCCCCACATCTATGACTTATTTTGTTAGCTTTTGTTTAAGTGGGAGGTTCAAGTTGAAACTGTTCCAAAGCACGCTGTGGAGAAGAGTGTCCTTCGCGTGTTGTCCTCCTCTGCACCTCTGTCCAAAACACACCATCTTGGGTGGTTCTGTTTCTCAGTTCTATTGATCAAATGACCCAGGTGCCTGTGCCAGCTCTGTGCAGTTGACAACGGGCCTGAAAGTCGGGGTGTGTGATTCATCTGCTTCGTCAGTTTTTCAGACTGTTCAGGCTGTCCTAGTGCCCTGTGCAGCCTGTTCATGGAAGGATCCAGAGAACGTGCAAGGGGGAGCCCATGGCCAGCATGGCACCTGCTGCCTGCAGCTTCTGTGCTCCGTGCCTCCTACTGGCCTCACAGCGGTTCCACCCTGCCCTCACCTCCTTATCAGGAGCTCTCCTTCATTTCTTTCTTTCTTTCTTTCTTTCTTTTTTAAGAGACAAGAGGAGAGAGAGAGAGAGGGAGAGAATCAATTTTTATTTAGTTTTTCATGTAGGTTTTGGTGCTCTGAGACTTCGTTGTGCTGGGGCTTGAACTCACGTACTGGTGCATGCCAGGCAAGCACCGTAACTGCTGAGCCACCACTCCAGCCCCCCCCCCATTCATTTTTAATAGTGTGATAATAGTGTTGTGGTTCTATTTCAAAAGTCCTTATTTTTGGGAAATACAAACAGAAATCTCTATCGATTGAATGATTTTTAGAAATCACAATCACAGGTTATTTTAACAGTATGCCAGATTAGCAAAGAACAGCCTGGTGATGGAAAAGCAGCCTGGACTGCAGTTTGGACACTTTTTGGAGCCACCTGCCAGGTGACCGATCTCAGCTCATCCTGGCTAGAACATGCCGATCAGCAGCTGCCGCAGCCGTGTGGATACCAGGCAACAACACCATCCCCGGGCGTGGGTGAGGCCAGCGCAGCCAGGAAGGGCATCTGGAGCAAGCTCTTCAGCAGGAGCCAGTGCTTCTGACCGAGCAGAGGGGAGCAAGCCTGTGTCACCTGTCACCTCCGGCAGAGCCAGGAGAGTGGGGAGCATGGCTCTATGGAGGGTAGTTGGCATACTGCAGACTCGGCCTTCCCTTTTAAGAGGTTCCTCTGCTCAGGTGTGAAATCACCATGGGGTCATGACAGAGAGTCAGGAGATGCCTCCAGTGTCCACAGGGACACGTTCATTTAGAGCAAAACCTTGTGCCACTGTTAAAACAATTCTCCACCTGCCTGTCATGGGAGACCTGCTATGGTGCACAGGGAGGGCATGGAGACTGTCCTGTGTGACACTAAAAGAACACATGCATTGCCAGGCCTGCGGCGCCCACCTGTGATCCCAGCAGCCCTGGAGGCTGAGGCAGGAGGATCACAGGTTCAAGGCCAGCCTCAGCAACTTAGTGAGGTCTTCTCTCAAAATAAAAAATAAAAAAGGTTGGAGATGTGACTCAGTGGAAGAGAGCCTCTGAGTTCAATCTCCAGCACCAAAACAAAACAAGGAGAAGGAGGAACGGAGGCGGCAGCAGCTGATGCTCAAAGTCCCCGTGGTTCTGTGTACACAGGTTCTCTACAAATGCGCCAGAAAAGGGCCAATAGCGAAGGTGTAAGGAAACTCAGCTTCTTCACCTCCTACTTTGGTAGCAGCCACACCTATCACCTTCTCTGAAGAAGCTGAAGATAACAATCAGAACCCAGAGTGAGGGCTGGAGTGGTGGCTCAGCGTTGGAGCGCTTGCCTGGCATGCATGAGGACCCAGGTTCAAACCCCAACACCACACGCACAACTGAGTGTTGGAGCCACGAAGACCAGATGAAAAACTAAATAAAGCTGATTCTGTCTTCCTCTCTCACTCTCCTTCTCTCTTTCTCAAGAAACAAACCAACCAACCCAGAGTAAGCTGCAGTTTCAGTGCCACTGGGTCCCAAGCAGCTAAGGCTAAGGCAGGCTAGAACAGGCCAGAGCCCACTGCTGCTGTCCAGCTGCACTAGTAAGTCCAGTGACCAAAGATGCACCGACGGGTAAAAAAACAGACACACACCTGTGGGGCCCAGAGAGCCAGAGAGAAGCCCACAGCCCACAGCCGCTGTGCCTCCAATGCTTATGGACTTCAAAACTCAGCTCAAACCTACTGGCCACGCTGACAGCATGAGGAGGAGGGGCCTTTAGGAGGTGAAAGGACCCAGGCTCTGCTTAAGGGACACTGATGTCATGGAGAGGGGGACTGTCATGGAGGTGTGGGACTGTCATGGAGGAGGGACTTTCATGGAGGGAGGGAC
>PVKS010015194.1:20691-46640 GCA_004027875.1 Aplodontia rufa | reverse complement strand
TTTTCCCCCCACATCCTCTGCAGCACTTATTATTATTGGTATTTTTTTTTAAAAGAGAGAGGGACAACAAGAGGAAGAATCAATTTTAGTTTTTCATATGGCTTTTTTTTTTAAAGAGAGAGAGATGGACAGAGAGAGAGAGAGAGAGAGAGAGAATCAATTTCATTTAGTTTTTCATGTGGCTTTTGTTGCTTCAACATTTCATTGTGTATTCAGTGCTGGGGCTTGAACCCACATCCTTGAGCATGCCAGGCAAGCGCCATAACTGCTGAGCCACTGCTCCAGCCCTATTATTGGTGTTCTTGATGACTGTCATTCTGACTGGTGTGACATGAAATCTCAGTGAGTTTTCATTTGCATTTTCCTAACTGTTAATGATATTGACTTTTTTGTATTCGTTGGCTATTTGCATTTTTTCTTTTGAGAAGCATCTGTTTAGTTTGTTTGCCCATTTATTAATTGGGTTATTTGATTTTTTTTTTTTTTTGGTGTAAAGGTTTTTTGAGCTCTTTGTATATTCTAGATATTAATCCTTTTGTCAGAATTGCTTTGGCTATTCTAGGTCTTTTATTCTTCCAAATTAATTTTAGAACTGTTTTAGTTCTTTGAAGAAAGTCATTGGTATTTTGATAGGGATTGTACTGAATTTATACATTGCTTTTGGTAATATGACCATTTTAACAATATTAATTCTGCCTGTTCAGGAACATGGAAGGTCTTTCCATCTTCTTGTGTCTTCCTCAATTTCTTTCTTCTCAGTCTCTAGTTTTCACAGTAGAGATCTTTCACATCTTTGATTAGATTTGTTCCTAGATTTTTTTTTGAGACTATTGTGAATGGGATTGTTTTCCTATTTTCTTTCTTAGCAGATTAATTATTGATGTATATAAAAGCTGATTTTTGTAAGTTGATTTGTAACCTGCTACTTCACCAAATTTGTTAGTTCTAGCAGTTTTCTAGTGGAACTTTTTGGATTTTCTAAGTATAGGATTATATCATCTATAAATAGTGATAATTTGACTTCATTTCCTATTTTTAATCCCTTTTATGTCCTTCTCTTGCCTAATTGTTCTGGCTAGAATTTCTAGCCTTTTGAAAAGGAGTGGTGGCACTTAGCCTCTTTCTAGTTTGTTTAGGGAATTCCTTCTTCTTTTTTTGGTTGGTGCTGGAAATTTAACCCAGGAATAATTTACCATTGAGCCACATCCCTATCCCTTTTTATTTTTTATTTTGAGGCAGGATCTAAGTTGTTTAGGACCTCATTAAATTGCTGAGGCTGACCTTGAATTTGTGATCCTCCTGCCTTGGCCTCCTGAGCTGCTGGGATTATAGGCCTGTGCCACTGTGCCTGGTTAGGGATAATTTTTTTCTGGTACTGGGGACTGAACCCAAGAATGCTCTACCACTGAGCTACATCTCCAGCCTTTTTATTTTTTTGTTTTGAGACAGGGTATCATTAAGTTGCCCAGGCTAGCTTCAAACTTGTAATTCTAGTGCCTTAGCCTCTCACGTACTTGGGATTACAGAGATATGCCAGTGTGTGTGGCCTTAGGGACCTTTTTTTGTTATTTTTTTCTGGTTTTTACTAGTCATCTTCATTACATATACTCTTCCTGCTTTTGGGAATATTACTTTGGGTTTTCCTCATTCCTTTAAATATTCTTGATTTACAAAGGGATATGAATAGGAAAATAAGAAGTCAAACTATCTCTCTGATAGTATGATCCTATATCTAGAAGACCAAAACCCCCCACCAGAAGACTTCTAGAGGTTATAAATGAATTTAACAAAGTTGCAGGATACAAGATCAACTCCCATGAATCAATAGCTTTCCTATACTCCAACAGTGATTCAGCTGAGGAAGAAATCAGGAAAACCATCTGATTCACAAAAATCTCAAATACTTGGGAATTAATCTAACCAAGGAAGTAAAAAGACCTCTATAATGAAAATTATACAACATTGAAGAAAGAAATTGATGACCCGAGAAGATAGACATCCCATGTTTTTGGATAAGCAGAATTAATATGGTCAAAATGGCCATTCTATCAAAAGAGCTATACAGATTCGATGGAATTCCAACATCAAGATACCATTGAAATTCTTCCAAATATAAAAAAAAAATTCTTAGATTCATTTGGAAGAATAAGAGACCCAGAATAACCAAAGCAATACTAAGCAAAAAAAGAGAAGCAATAGACATCACAATACCTGACCTGAAATTATGCTACAGAGCTGTAGTTACAAAAATTAGTATAAAAATAGATGTGAAGACCAATGGAATAGAATAGAAGACACAGAGACAAATCCACAAATCTATCACTATCTGATATTTGACAAAGGGGGCAAAAAACTATCTTGGAGAAAAGACAGTCTTTTAAACAAATGGTGCTGGGAAAACGGATCAGTCACATGTAAAAAATGAAATTAGATCCATAGCTCTCACCCTGCACAAAAATCAAATAAAAATGGATCAAAGACTTAGGAATTAAAACAGATACAACTGCTAGAAGAAAACATCGGATCAACACTCCTTCATGTAGGAGCTGGCACTGACCTTCTTAACAAGACCCCCATAGCATAAGAATCAGTAATTGGAATCCCATTAAACTAAAAAACTTCTGTACAATTAAGGAATCAATTACTGTGAAGAGAGAGCCTACAAAATGGGAGAAAATTGGGCTGGAGTGGTGGCTCAGCGGTTTCGGCGCTTGCCTGGCAAGCACGAGGACCTGGGTTCAAACCCCAGCACCACGTACACAACTCAGTGTTGGAGCAACTAAGGCCACGTGAAAAACTAAATAAAGTTGTTTCTCTCTTTCTGTCTTTCTCACTGTCCCTCTCTCTTTAAAAAAAAAACAAAAAAAAAACAAAATGGGAGAAAATTATGGCCAGCTATACTTCTGACAGGGGTCTAATATCCAGACTATACAAAGAATATACAAAGAACTAAAAAAACTTTATACCAAAAAAACAAAAACAAAAACAAAATAAAACAACCCCCCCTAAAACTACTCAATCAGTAAATGAGTAAAAGAACTAAATGAAATTTCTCAATAGAAGAATTGCAGAAGAACAATAAATATATGAAAAAAATGTTCAACATCTCTAGCAATCAGGGAAATGCACATCAAAACTACATTAGGATTTCACGGGGTTGGGGATTTAGCTCAGTGGCAGAGAGCTTGCCTAGCATGCGCAAGACCTCGAGTTTGGTCCTCAGCCCTAAAAAAAAAAAAAAAAGTGAGGATTTCACCTCACTACAGTCAGAATAACAAAGATCAAGAATATAAACCACAACAAATGCTAGAGAGGTTGTGGGGAGATAGGGACTCTTGTACGTTGTTGGTGGGACTAGTACAAGCACTCTGGAAAACAGTATGGAGACTCCTTGAAAAATTAGGGATGGAACCAACATATGACTCAGCTATCCCACTGCTGGATATTTTCCCAGAAGATATAAAAATGGCATAGTACAGTGACACAGCTACATCAATGTTTATAGCAACACAATTCACAGTAGCTAAATTGTGGAATCAACCCACATGCCCATCAGTGGATGAATGGATCAAGAAACTATGATACACCCCCTGCCCTCACACACAATGGTGTTCTACTCAGCTATTATAAAGAATGAAATCACAGTCTTTGAGGGTAAATGGATGGAAATGGAGAAAATCATGCTAAGTGAAATAAGCAAAACCCAGAAACTGCAAAAGCTAGAGTAAAACAAAGGAAAGGGTGTGAGGCAGACAGCTATATATAATAGATCCATCAACCATGGATTAACAAATGAACTGGGGGAAGTCTGGTTAGGTTGGCAGGGGGAGGTGGAGAGGGGAGGGGAAAGTATATCATAAATACTGTATGATATACTTTGTATTCCCAAAATGCTGAATAGTACTCATTCAGGCATTTAAACTGGAAAAATAAAAAAAATTAAAAATATGACTTGCAATGTAAAACTTTATAGAATTAATGGTTTGTTAAAAGATAAAGTACTTCATATATTTTTTAATTAAATAATTTCCTGACCAAATTAAAAAAAGAACTCTTGATTTGACTATCAGGTGACTGCTACTATGTTCTTTCTTTTTATTTTTAAAGAGAGAGAGACGGGAGAGGGGAGCAGAGAGAGAGAGAGAGAAAGAAAGAATCAATTTTATTTTTTCACCTGGCCTTTGTTTCTCAGACACTTAGTTGTGTTTGGATATTAGTCACCTGTCAGAGGAATCACTGTCCATGATCATCTCCCATTCTGTAGGTTGTCTCTTGACAATTTTGACTAATTCCTTTGCTGAGCAGAAGCATTTTAGTTTAGTGGCATCTCACTCATTGATTTTTGAATTTAATTCTTTCACTTTAGTAGTCTTGTTGACAAAGTCTTTGCCTACTCTGAAATGCTGGAGTGTTGGTCCTAATTTTTCTCCTAGCAGATTTATGAGAGCTGGTTTAATTCCTAGTTCCTTGATTCATTTTGATTTTATTTTTGCCAAGGTAAGTGATAAGGATCTAATTTCAACTTCCTGCAAATGCCTGTCCAGTTTGTCCAGCACCATTTGTTGAATAGGTCATCATTCCTCCATGTTATATTTTGATCCCCTTTGTCAAAGATCAGATGTTTACAGATTTATGTGTTCATCTCAGAGTCTTTATTCCATTGGTCTTCATTCCTGTTTTGATGCCAGTACCGTGCTGTTTTTGTTACAACAACTCTATAGTATAGTTTTAGATTTGGTATTGTGAATCCACCTGTTTAATTTTTCTTTCTTAGTAATGTTTTGGCTATTCTGGGTTTCTTGTTCCAGATGAATTTGAGAATTGCTTTTTCTATATCTGTGACGAATGATATTGGTATCTTGATGCGGATTGCATTGAATCTATATAGTGCTTTTGTCAGAATGGCCATTTTAATTATGTTAATTCTGCCTAACCAAGAACATGGAACATCTTTCCATCTTCTCAGGTTTTCTTCAATGTCTGATAATTTTTGTTGTAGAGGTTTTTTACTTCCCTTGTTAGATTAATTCCTAAGTATTTTATTCTTTTTGAGGATATTGTGAATGGAACTGATTTCCTGATTTCTTCTTCTGCCCTATTATTGTTAGTGGATAGGAAAGCTATTCATTTATGGATATTGATCTTGTAGCCTGCCACTTTGGTAAATCTGTTTATAAGCTCAAGCAATTTTCTGGTGGAGTACTTTGGATCTTCCAGATACAGAATCATGTCATCAGCAAAAAGGGATAGTTTGGCTTCCTCTCTTCCTATTCTTATCCCTTTGATTTCCTTCTCTTGCCTGATTGCTCTTTCTAGAGTCTCAAGAACTATATTGAATAAAAGTGGTGAGAGCAGTCAGCCTTGTGCTTTTCCCAAGTTTAGTGGAAATGCTTTCAGCTTTTCTCTGTTTAGTATTTTACTAGCTGAGGGTTTGTCATATATGGCTTTTACATAGTTAAGATATGTTCCTTTGAATCCCTATCTTCTCTAGAGTTTTGAGCATAAATGAGTGCTGAATTTTATCAAAGGCTTTTTGTCCTTAATTCTGTAAGTGATGAATCACATTTATTGATTTGCGTATGTTGAACCAGTCTTGCATGCCTGGAATGAAGCCCACTTAATCATGATGAATTATCTTATTGATATGTTTTTGAATACAGATTACTAGAACCTTATTAAGGATTTTTGTGTTGATGTTCATGAGGAATATTGGTCTGTAGTTTTCTCTTTTTGATGTGTCTTTGTTGGGTTTTGGTATCAGAGTTATGGTTGCCTCATAAAAAGTATTTGTGAGAGTTCCCTCCTTTTCAATTTCTTGGAATACATTGATAAGGAGAGCTGTTAGCTTTTCTTCATAGGTGTGGTAAAACTCAGCAGGGAATCCATCAAGTGCTGGGCTTTTCTTCTTTGGAAGGCTTTTAATTGCTATATGAATTTCAGTGCCTGTTATTGGGTTGTTTATGATTTCAATATCTTCCTGCGTCAATTTTGAAATGTTGTATGTGTCTAGAAATTTGTCCGTGTCTTCCAGGTTATCTAATTTAGAGGAGTATAGTTTTTCAAAATATATTTAATTTGTTGGATTTCTGTGGGGTCAGAGGTCATTGCTCCCTTCCCTTTGTTGATTTGCTTCATTTCCCTCCTCCTTTTAGTGTGATTGGCTAGGGGTCTGTCAATTTTATTTATTTTTTTGAAGAACCAGCTCTTTGTTTCATTGATTCTTTTTTTTTTTTTTTTTTGACAGAGAAAGAGAGAAACAACTTTATTTCGTTTTTCACATGGTCTTAGTTGCTCCAACACTTAGTTGTGTATGTGGTGCTGGGGTTTGAACCCGGGTCCTCGTGCTTGCCAGGCAAGCGCCGAAACCGCTGAGCCACCGCTCCAGCCCCCCCCCTTTTTTTTAAAGAGTGAAAGGAGTAGGATTTATTTAAGGAAGGAAAGCAGAATCTCTCAAGGCGAAGGCGTACCTGCAAGCAGGATACCCTTGTTGATTCTTTTTTTTTTTTCTCAATTTCATTGATTTCAGATCTGATCATGATTATTTCCTATCTTCTGCTGGCTTTGGGATTAGATTGTTTTTCCTTTTGTAGAGATTTGAGGTGGAGCATAAGCTTATTTATTTGGGATCTTTCCTCATTTTTAATGTAGCCATTCAATGCTATAAATTTTCCCCTTAAGAATGTTTTCATGCTGTCTCAGAGGTTTTGATATGTTGTGTATTAATTCTCATTCTCTTTCAAGAATTTCTTCTCTCATGTCTTCTTGGATCCATTCTTCATTTAATAGGGCATTATTCAATCTCCATGTATATGTGTTTTCTGTTATAACTTTTTGCTGTTAATTGCTAGGGACATGGCATCATGGTCTGACAGGATACATGGAATAACATCTACTTTTTTATATTTGCTGAGCTTTCCTTTGTGAACTAGAATATGTTCTTCTTTGAAGAAGGATCCATGTGCTGCTGAGAAGAAGGTATACTCAGCCAATTTTGGGTGGAATATTCTATAGATGTCTGTTAAATCCATTTGAACTATGGAGTTGTTTAGAATGGAGATCTCTTTCTTTCTTTATTTTGCTTTGACAATCTGTCTATTGGCAATAGAGGAGTATTAGAGTCTCCTAGTGTTATTGTGTTGAGATCCACTAATAGTTTTATGTCATGGAATAATGTTTCCACATAGTTGGGTACATTGGTGTTTGTTGAGTATATATTTACTATGGTTATATCTTCCTTTTGTATTGTTCCCTTTACTAGGATGTAGTGGCCTTCTTTATCTCTTCTGATTAATTTATGTTTGAAATCTACTTTGTCTGATATAAGTATTGCAATACCAGCTTGCTTTATTGGGTCATATGCCTGGTAGATTTTTCCCCCATCCTATTATCCTCTATCTGTGGATGTCAAGGGAAAACTTATAGAATGGGAGGTAATCATGGCCTATGATTCCTCTGACAGGTGACTAATATCCAAAATTTACAAGAACTCAAAAACTTAATATCAAAAACTCAAACAATCCAATCAATAAATAGGCCAAAGAGCTAAATAGAAACTTCTCAACAGAGGAGACTGAGCAAGACAATGAATACTTGAGAAAGTGTTCTAAATTACTAGTAATCAGAAATACAAATCAAAACTATATTAATATTTCACCTCATTCCAGTCAGATTGGCAAAGATGAAGAATAGAAATAATAACAAATGCTGGAGAGGTTGTCTGGAGATAGGAACACTAGCACACTATTGGTGGAACTGCAGACTTGTACAGCTGCTGTGGAAAGCAGTGTGGAGACTCTTCAAAAATATTAGGGATGGATCCACTATACAACCCAGCTATCCCTCTTCTGGGTATTTTCCCAGAAGAGCTAAAATTAGCACATTACAGTGAAACAGCAAAATCAATGTTCGTAGCAGCTAAATTTACAATAGGTAATTTATGGAGTCAACCTAGGTGCCCTTCACTGGATGAATAGATCTAAAAACTGTGGTATATATAAAGTATGGAGTTCTACCTGATCAGCTATTAGAAAAAATGATATTATGGCCTTTGAAGGTAAATGGATGGCAGTTGAAGAGATTATGCTGAATGAGATTAGCCAAACCCAGAGGTCAAATGTTTTCCCTCATCTGGAGGCTAGAGCAAAACCCAGGCAAGCTCATGTATCAGACTCACCAAAGTCGAAGAAATACATAATCTAGGGGAATCATAGATATGTAGCAGGAGGAGGGGAGGGAAGATGTGGGAGGGCGAGGAGAGGGAGGGATGATAGGGAGGAATATAGGGGGGAGTCCACAGTATATCTTACTCTTTACCCCCACCCAAAGCCAAATAATACTTATGTAATCATTTGATTCTGGAAAATGTATAATCATATATACGTATATATATGCAGACATTTATATTTGTTATGGGGGAATACAGAAGAGTCAAGAGACTGGGGTATGGATGATATGGGGGTGATTCTGGATTAGGATCATGGGCATATCATATTGTATTACATATGCATTTATGATTGTACAACAGCACAACTCCTCAACAAAATAAAAAAATGTAACTCAGAGCAGAGAGAAGCCTTTTTAAATATATATTTGAGAGTTTTGACCCCTTGAGGCACCATAAATTCAGCAGTTATGGAGCAAGAGATTGCAGTCTGTAGGAATTGGTGGTATCTAGCTGTGTCTGTAGGCCTGAGGGATATGGGGAGACATGGAATAGATAGAGGCCAGAGCAGGAAAAAATGAAACCAAGGACACTATGGAAGTACTGTCTGAACTTATTTGTGTGGATGTACAGCACTTCTGGAATTCTAGAAGTTTTTGGGTATAGGAGAACCATAGTAATCCTGGAAGGATGGTGCTAAGTATTCAAAATAGAGTGCCTAGAAATGGCTCCCTGTCTATTCCAAATTAGATACAGAGCTCAAGGCCCCTGTTGGTTATTTTAAAGATTCCAACGTTTTCCTGGAATTAGTCCTTTAAAATTTTCTATCACCTCATAATAAAAGTAAGAAAATAATTAAAACATTCTAGCTCTATATTAATCAAGGTTGATGACATACACAAATACATCAGGGAATGAAATTAAGATTTTTATTAATATATACAGGCCAAAAGTGTTTTAGAAGTATATATGTGTGTCTGTGCATTGGATTGTGATTATGTTGTAATGAACTTATCTGTCTGTTCTAATAGAGATTATTATATATGTGTAATGGATATAATCTTTAGGAAATTATTAATATGCTTCCTGTCTTTTGATTTTTATTTCTTTTTTTTTTTTAAAGAGAGAGAGGGAGAGAGGGAGCGAGAGAGACAGAGAATCAATTTTATTTAGTTTTTCATGTGGCTTTTGTTGCTCTGACATTTTGTTGTGTATGTGGTGCTGGGGTTCAAACTCGTGTCCTTGTGCATGCCAGGCAAGTGCTGAGCCACTGCTCCAGCCCCTGCCTTTTGCTTTTTCCATAGAAAACATTGGCTTTAATTTTTGGGAGGCAACCATCTATGGGGAAGGTGTGGGTCAAGAAGTAAGTCAGAAAGAGAAAATATTTAGTTTCAGATGTGAAAAATAGGATTATTCAACAAATTAATAGCCCTGCAAGCCAGAGTGTCATCTTGAGAAACAATTTTCTATATCTTTTTAAAGACTTTTTAGTTGTAGAGGGACACGATACCTTTTATTTATTTATTTTTACGAGGTGTTGAGGTTTGAACCTAGTGCCTCACATGTGCTAGGCAAAGGCAAGCACTCTACCACTGAGCTACAACCCCAGTCCCAAATTTTTAGATCTTTTTATTCTCCTTGTTTTCATCCGAGATGGGCGCTCTCAGTTTGTAGGTCCTCCTATAATTTAAAGGAATGGTTTGCTTACCACTAAGACTTAGCTGAAGGCATGAAGAATGAAGATACAATGGGAAGGAGGTGAGAGAAAACCCCATTTCCTTTCTTCCCAGGGTAGGAGGTAAAGAAAGAGGAAGAGCAAGGTTGTTTGATGTGAGAACTTTAGTTTTCCTTTCTTTGGCTTTGTCTAAGAGAGCAGGAGCTGTGTTGGGTGGGTGAGGGTACCAGAAGGCAGGGAAGAGTTTCTGTTTTGTGCCTTGATCTTAGATGGCCCTTGTGTGTACCGGGGCACAGCTGTGTTGATGCGACAGCACAGTCGGGGTAGTGGAGGAAGGCTCAGGTTTGGCTGCCCAGGCCACCATCAGTTACCATGGTGGGTGGACAGGGCACACAGATGCAGCAGGGGAGATGGCCAGCATGGGGGGGCTGGATCTCTGCACTGAATTCTACAGACAGGGTGCTTGAGATGGCTCTAACCAGAGTCCCACACAAGTGCCCTGGTCAGAATGTGGATGCCATTCTAGATTTTCTATTCCCTTTTCACAGGAATGTAGTTGGTCTACAAGCTCCTGCTTGTTTGTCCCTTTCTGTCCCTTACCTCTTCTGATTTCTTTTCTTTTTTACCCCCTTTTTAAAGAGAGAGGGACAGTGAGAGAGAGAGAAGAAAGAGAGAATCAGTTTTATTTAGTTTTTCATGTGGCTTTCATTGCTCTGAGGCTTCATTGTGTACATGGTGCTGGGGTTCAAACCCACATACTCACACATGCCAGGCAAGCGCAATAACTCCTGAGCCACTGCTTCAGCCTCCTCTTCTGATTTCTTGACACATACCTAAATGCCAGCAATAGTGGTGGTTCTCCTGTCGTGCTATCTTACATAAGCTTTGGAGCCGGTGCACATGTTCTGTCTCCATGTGCAACGTCTTTCCCTCTGTGATTGTTTACAGAATCGCTAACTCTCCTTAAATCTCACCAAGACCTTCGCCCCCAAGACAGACTCCAGTGCTTCGTGCACAGTCTCTTCCCGTGCTTATAGTGCTTTCTAGTCCCTGTTTGTTTACAGGTTCCCACAGTGGGATGAAGGATGGGGATTTTGTACTGTTTAATTTTTCTTTAAAAATCTGCTGTGGTTCAGATATGGTTTGAGTTATGTCCCCCAAATGGTTGTGTGCTGGAATCTTGGTCCTCAGTGTGGAGATGTTGAGAGGTGGTATGGAACTTTTAAAAGGTGGCACCTATTGGGAGATAATTTGGTAACTGGGCGCATCATCTTTCAAACAAATTAATGTTCTTGTGGGACCCTGGTTAATTCCTGTGACAGGGTTGTTATAAAAAAGAGTGAGCCTGGATCCATCTCTCTGGCTTTCTGTCTCATCATGTCATGTCTTCTGTACCTCACTGTTGTGATGCTATCTGCCATGAGGACCTCACAGGGGGCTGAATCAATTGGAATTTAATACCTTGGACTTTTAGCTTCTGAAACTGGAAACTAAATAAACCCCTTTTCTTTATAAAATACTCAGCCTCAGGTATTGTGTTCAGGCAACAGAAAATGGACTAAGAATGTTTCTCAAGGCTCATTGGGGACAAAATGTAAACCCAAAAGTCATGTTTCCAGTGACCCACTGCCTCCAACTGTACCCCACCTGTTTATAATTACCACCCAGTTAATCTGAATCAGTGGATCATTCCAATGATTAGGTTATAAGCCTCATAATCTAATCTTTTCACCTCTGAATGTTCTTGCATTGCCTCACATCTGAGCTTTTGGAGGATACCTCATTTCTAAGCTGTAACAACCTGTGTTAGCCAGATCACTCTTGATTGCTAGTAGTGGACCCTACTTTAATGAGCTAAGGCACTAAGGGAAAGTCATTATCTCCTCTTAGAGGTCCTGCTGATTCTGGGAGCTCAAATGAAGTTTCTCTCCTCGCCTCTCAGCATCCTTTGGTGTTTTGGCTCTATTTTCAGATCAGTTTCCTGCTAATGACCAGGACACAGATGGCTACAGATAGTTCTAGGTTTATATCTTTAAAGGAAGGGAGACCTTGAACTCTAAACCTTTATTTTTGAAATTTAGTTGGCCTTACCAGGACTGGGGGCCTTCTCTAAACTAGCCATTGTGCCCAAGGAAACAGAATTCTTCAGTTTGGAATCAATTTGGCAATGGGCCAAGTGGAATGGATTAACTCACCAGGATCTCATGGGATGGGGAAGGGCAAAGGGCTGCTGTCTCCAGGAGCTGGAGGAAGTGCGGGAAGACAAAGTCTGTCCTGCGAGATTCAGAATGAGCTCAGCACACTTCTTGTTACATGGTTGGAGCTTAACACATGTAGACATTGTCATCATTAGAAATGTAGAGGTATCATCATTGGTATTTTATAACAGTTAATAAGAATTTTGTGTTTTTATAAACTGGTGTTTGTATATTTTTAGTAACTCAGCAAAACAGGAGGTGGAATTCACTCTCGCCTTTACCAAGTATGTTTTTTTCTTTTGCCTCAGGTATATTTAGTTGATGAAAACTGTGTTTTTTACATTTCCTTTCTCTAAAAAATTGTACTTATGATCATTTTAATCTTTCCAATGGCTACTCATGGCAGAAAGACTTGATTTTTTCAAAGTGGTCTCCTGTTTTGTACCTCATCCAGGTGATGGCCTTGTATGTTGTCCTTGGGACTGGTATGGTTGTCATTCTTCTTGTTGTCATATTTCATTTAACTGCAAATTAAAAAAAAACCCTGAAAAAAATTACAGCAATTTCTAGTTCATATCCAGGAAATAGAACTCTCTGCAGGAAACCTCACATGATACAAATATGTTAGAAAATCATTTTTCATTGTGCTTGGAGGGCCTGGACGGTCACCATGGGGCACAGTTCACCTTTCCTGGATGAAGCCTGCACCATGCGTGGGAAATGAAGAAATACTTGGTAAAGCAAAGAGTGAATTTCACCTATTCTGCTGAGTTGCCTAGACTGTAGGAAATCTCCCATCTGAAGACTTAATTTTCTTTCAGAATCAGTGTTAGAAGCTGTTGTGATTAAAACAGGACACTTTAAAATTGATATAGGAACACTTGTAACGGTTGACTATGAAAAGAAAACCCAGGAGGTCAGATTCAGCCTTGGGAGTCACTTTGACGTGAGCCTTACAAATCCTTTGTTTTGAATTTATCTCTTCCTTCCATTACACATGCTTTTGCCTTAATAAAATTAATTCATTAAGTTAACATAAATAAGCGTGTGTGTGTGTGTGTGTGTGTGTGTGTGTGTGTGTATTGAGAATTGAAACCAGGGCTCTCTTGTATACTAGGTAAGTGCATGACCCCAGCCCATTATTTCGTTTATTTAATGTTTTAAGGCCACTTAAAACTTTTTTTTGTTGTCATTTTGATTCTTTTCAGAGCTTGTCTCCATGGTTATATAAAATTAAACACTGTTTTCTTCTCCAGTTTTACCTGAACTTTCTGATGTACATCTTTAGATTTGATACCAAAACAAGCACAAAATTTGAAAATAGATGAAGCTCTTCATTTTTTTAATCACAGAGACATTTTTTCCTTATTTTCTTCAAGACAGAAGCATTTATTGGTAATTTGAAAGCCTGAGGCAACAATGTTAAATAACAGCCACTGGATGAAAAAAATCAACCATAATCCTAATCTCAAATGTGGCAGCTGGTTTTTATGTTGTACATCTTTCATTTTGGGCACAGGTGCACATACTTGATCTGGTTGGAGTGTAAACTTAAGCAGCATTTTAATGCAGTTAGAAAAACTATTGAGAGGGACTTTGAAGCAATTCAGATCACATTGAACTTGGTGTACTTCATGTTGTAAGAATATATTTAACAATATCATGTTGTATACTTGAAGTTTGCTAAGAAATTGGATTTTTTAAAAAAAGAGACGGGGAGAGAAGGAGAGAGGGAGAGAAAAAGAATCAATTTTATTTATTTTTCATCTGGTTTTCATTTATCTGAAATTTAGTTGTATATGTGGTGTTGGGGTTCGAACTCAGGTCCTTGTGCATGCCAGGCATGTACTTTAACTGCTGAGCCACCACTCCAGCTCAAGAAATTGGATCTTAATATGTCTCACCAGACACACAAAAAAGCTGTGTAAGTAATGGGTATATAAATTAGCTGGTTGTGTTAGTTATTCTACAGGTTCATGTGCATCAAAGCATTGCATTGTACACCTTGATTATAATTTTTTATTTGTCAATTATACCTCAGTAAAGCTGAAAAAAAAATAGAACAATGTTTGTCAAAAGTAAATGCTGAATTTTAGCTCTTTGCAAGAATAAGGGGAAAAATCTTTTAAAAATCAGTACACTAGGCTGAGTTGTGGCTCAGCTGTTGGCATATGTAAGGACCTGGGTTTGAATCCCAGCATTAATACACAACTAAAGTGTCGAAGAAACAAAGGCCACAAGAAAAAGTTGATTCTCTCTTTCCTAGTTCTCTCTTAAAAAAATCAGTATGCTGCCCATATAATGTAGGAAATTTTCTTCACCTGGACTCAGAAATCAGAAAAGAAGTAGGAATTAACATGGGTTCTGGTAATGCTTCGTTATTTACATCCTCTGCGTTCTTCTCAATTCCTGCGAGTTGTTCCTTATCTCAGCAATTGTCTGCTGTGTCTTATATTGGTTTGCATCAAGATTATTGCAGGTTCTGTTAATCATAAATCAATGTTGGGGCTATAAAGTACAAAACAGCTTTATTTGGGATCTTAGGAACTGCAATTTGGGAGTCACAGATTTGGGTAAAACCAAATTGTGTTCCAAAGAGAGAGAGCAACTGATTTGGTTTTAAGAAGGAAAACACAACACAATGATTGGCACAGGCTAGTGTTGGGGTTCAAGTCCACAGCTGACTGGTCAGCATGGGGTCATGCTGCAGGCAGCTGAGTCATTGTAGGTGCAGCTTGTGGACTGGTCTCTCCCTGACCAGAGTGGTTCCATCTTAGGTAGACTTAGCCATAGTACCACAGTACTTCTCACCTGCTTGCACCTTACCCCTGCCATATCTTCATGCCATCGTCTACATTGCTGGTATTTTCACTCCTCAAAGTGGATGCTGATGTTACTTTCATGAAATGCATTAAGAGCTTTCCAATGCCTACAGAAGAAAATCTGAATTTTAGGAAAGTATCTGGGTCTCTTCCTAACCTGATCTCAATCAGACCCTTTGCCTCATTTCCAAGGGTGCTTGTCTTCTGCCAAATCCACCCAATTTCCAACCATTTTAGTTATTTGCTCCTCTGTTCTCAGTTGACCCCTTATACCCCCGGAACTTTCTAGGTCTTTCTCAAGGGCTCATCCTGAAGCTCATCTCTTTAGGTTCAGCTTTCCTTGTCTGCCCCAGGTAGAGGGGTTTCTTCCATCCTCTGGACTCCATAGCATTTCATATGTGTTTCTCTTCAGTACTCATGGGGTGCAATGGTTCATTTTACATGTGTCCCTTCTGTTCTGGACGTATATTTGTGAAGGACAGAACCACAGCTCAGCATCTGTCCCAAGCAAGTGTCAGGCATTTGTTAACCATACTGTGCTGCTTGGGTAGTATATGTTGATAAGTGATCTTTCAGCATACAAAAAAGAACAATATTCTCTGTTGTTTCCCATGTAGTGCCTGTTCACACACAAGAAAACAAAACTCATGGAATAAGCAAGGCTCTTGGATTAAAAATTTCTCTTGTCAGTGCATGTAATTTTATATATAGCTATTGTTTTGAATACAAATGGTAAGTGTGGAAATGTGAGTAAAAAATGGACTAATGAAACCTTTCAAAATCAAAATGGTATATTCTGGGTAGCTATAATTTTTTGGAAGGTTAGGTTAGTGTCCTGACCCCCTCATCTTCATTTCTCCTAACACCTTTTATCATAATTTCTGAAGCTCTGCTTTGTAGCTCAAGTTAAAAGTCCTGAGGCAAGCTCTTCAGAACTCCAACATCTGTTTAAGGCTGAACTGGCAGGGGGAGAAATTGAAAAGCAGTGGAGAGTCTTTTCAACAAAGTACTTAGCATTTTAAATAGTAGATGTGCTTAAAGATAGTATCAGAAACTCAAACTGCCTCACACATGTAAAAGAATGTGAAACTGTTTAGGAGATCCGTACCTTGACTTCTCAAAAAACAAAAACAAAAACAAAAACAAAAACAAAAACAAACACAAACCTTCTTTTGCAGAGACAGTTCAAACTTGGTCTTGATCAAATTGAACTACTAGGAATGTAGGCTTTTCCTTGAACATAGATTTATACTTTCTCTTTTAAAATCAAACTTCTTCCCTCTGACATAAAAAAAAGTATTCAAAGCTTTTAGAATCTCATTTCCAATATACCACAAACCCTGGGATAATATTTAGACAATTAGGAGGAGAGTTTTGAAATAACTAAATTTTGGTACTCATCTGCTCTTTGATATGGCATATAAAATATCATATTCTAGGTTGATGCCAGTTTTAAAAAGTATGTGTGTGTTTAATCGTTAAACATACCCACAAATTTCAAGAGCTTTTTAAGATTCAGAGGCTTCTTGTGGACTTTTCCAGGTTGCATCTTTTCATTTTTCTCTTTTTGTTCTGATTGGAAGAAATTGTTTCGTTTGTTTTATTCCAGCAGAGGGAGACATCTGACCACAAACGTGGTCTTGCTACTTGCCAGGAGTATTCTGTAGCCCATTTTATCAATATACATAAAAAACTCAATGTTCAAATTAACTAGTTCAATAAGTAATTTAGCTCATTGATTTTTGGGCATATCCTAAGTGCCATTACAAGCTACGGATATTTTAAATGCCATTACCTAATAGAAGGAATGTTTTAAGCACCTTTTATTGATTTTATTACTGCTTTATTTTGCTGCCTTGGTTTAAAATCATTTTAACCACTCCGTAATCAAGAAGAAATATATCGTTGGTGAAATACAGTCAATTTCCTAAAAACCTTTGACATCGTTAAATAAGGAATTACAGTTGTTAAATCATGTCAGGTAATAACTGAGGGACAGAGGAGATATAAAATTTGGAGCAGTGGGCCAGCATACCAGTGAGCCACACTGACCTCTCGCATTCAGATTCTGCATGTGCCAGTCACACTCAGGTTTGCTTATGGTTTTTACACCAAGGAAGATTTAAAATCCCAGGTAGCAAGGAAGGTGGAAGAATGATAGCAAAAATGTGAACCAAGGGCAATTACAGAGCCTCTTAATGACCTCTTGTGACTTTCAGTTAAAATGATTCTTTAAGTAATTTTGTAATTTCATTTGCTTTTCTTGCTAGATTGTAGTATATTGATATTCTGCATAAGAGGGAACCAGAGCACTCGCTTTTTTTTTTTATCCACTTCCTCCTTCTGCTCATTTGATTTTATATTAGTGGTATTACTGAGCTGATCAGCTGAGAGACAGGCAGGGAATATGGTCCATATACTGCTTAATCAAAGAGGTGCAGAAGTGGGTAGTGAGCACTGAAGCTCGATACAAGCCTGCTAATGAGTTGATTGCATTGACATTTGATGTAATTTAGCTGCAGAGTGGCAAATATCAATACCTGTATATGATTTGGCAGATGGTTGTTGAACTGTGATTAGAAGTTTAGAATGATTCCCGGTAAAAGACCACCTGGCAGTAACCCAAGAACAGAGAACTGAGTTTTCCTCATTAAATGGACTAGGTCCAGAAAGTCAAGTGTTTTGATCATTAATAGAATCTTTCCTTTTCTTTTAGCAAATGTTAGCTTCAAGAGGAAATTGATAATTATGCATGGGTCTATTAAATGATCTTACCAAGAGCTTTTTTCAGTCCTTCAAATGAGCTCATATCTACAGTTGCAGCAATTATCCTCTGGCAAGGAACGAAAACTAGTTAGAACGCTGATAGGCATTGTTTCCAATACGTTGGTGAGGTTGGAAGCAACTGGATGAAATTAATCTATTTGAGGCTGAAAACCAAGTTTGGCTGTAAGATGAATGATTATATTATTATATACATTTGTAAATATGCTATAATAAGAAGTAATTTAAGTTGTATTAAATTTACATTTATGATATGCAAGATGTTGTTGTAGGTATTTGAAGATGACTTTTGGCTTTTCCTCAGTTAAGGATGACATGTGCAATATGTGTCCCATGGAGGGTTGGAATAGGTATCTGGACTGTGGCTGCATAGACAGGAGCAATGGGAAGAGGGAATGTCAGGAAAGCCCTCTTGGAGGTGTCATTTGAAATATATTTGGAACAGTTGGTGAAGGGTATTCAGAAGGAGACTAGTCATATAAAGGCATAATGTGCTTTCAAATATTTGTGAATTAACTTCTTTAAAAAAAGATCACTACTAGACATGGTGGTGCACACCTGTGATCTCAGTAACTTGGGAGGCTGAAGCAGGAGAATCGCAAGCTTGAGGCTAACCTCAGCAACTAGTGAGATACTGTCTCAAAATAAAATGACAAAGACAGCTGGGGATGTTGCTTGGTGTAGTGCTTGCTTATCATAGACAACGCCCTGGGTTCCATCCCCAATGCAGAAATAAAGGTCTCTTTTGCTCCTTTTTTCATTTTGATTATGAAGTGTTTAATATACCAGTGATGTGTGTGTATGTGTGTGTGTGTGTGTGTGTAAAAGAACAATGAAATACATAAAATGTGTTGACCTCCTAGCTGAGATACAGAATATTACTAGTACCCCTGAAAGCCTGATGGGCCCCTATCTAATCACTCCCTCCTTCCCTGTCAGTATTTCAAATTATTCTCATACCCAACTGCAAAGCACATGAACATCTGGACCTGTCACGATCCAGAGGTCTTTTATTCTTACCTTCGGTTAGATCCATGAGAAATAAAATGAAAGAATGGGTTGATGTTTGCCTGGTGATTTCAGATTATATAGAAAACATTTTTTTTTTTTTTTTTTGTGGAGGGGGAAGAATAGGGAACAAAGGGAGTCTCAAATTGATATGATTTGAATAAATGAGGAAGTAGCCTGATTGATTCGAATTTTAGCTTCTGTTTCTCTTTGAGGTTTTGACCCTCTGTTCTTGCCCATTGTATCCAGATTGAGTGACTAATCCCAGGGCAATATGGTCGAGCCACATATTTGACTGGAGACTCCTTCACATTTTCATGCATAAAGACTTCAGTGTCATAGAGTATTCACCTTTAAGTTTAGAAACAAGTATTTTCAGACATACTTTTTAATTTCACTGGTGACTGTCCTCTCTCCCTTTTTGTTATCTGGTTTCAAGGTTCCATAGATGCATATGTTGCGTGTTACAGGTGATGATAGTTGGAGACAGTGGAACTCTATGGGGTATGCAGTGTTCCCTCCCTTCTGTCTACCCTGTTTTGGGGGCCAGTTCTTTGCCTGCCTCTGGATGAAATCTCAGACTTTTCCCTCAGCTTGTCCAGCCACTCTTAGACTCAAGAAATACTCTGGTTACTTTTAGTCATAAGAATGATCTGATTTCAGTAATAAAAATGACCAGTCCAGGGTAATATTCTGGACTCCATTGAAAGTTTAAGTTGGTCTTCTTCCCAGTCTTGGTGTTGCTTCAGGCTTGGAGTGGGCGCCAGCTTTCCATTTCCCCTCCTGGTGCTTCTCCTCCTCACTGCCCCACCTCAGAGGAGGGAGTTTGAGGAAGAAGGGGGAGGGGCAAGGGACAGGAAAGACTTCTGGTGCAGTTCTGTGGGCTTGGCAATAGCCCAGGGCTGACTCCCTAGAGGCACTTGTGGAACCTCCTCTGGAAATGTGTCTGTGGGCCAAAGGATTTTCCTCTGGCCACATTCTATCATTCATCGCCTCTTTCTACTCAGAGCCTTTTGGGTTGGGATATATATATACATAGACATATATGTATTTTTCCCCCTTTTTTTACTGCTGGGGGTTGAACCCAGGGCTTTGCGCATGCTAGGGAAGTACTCTACCACTGAGCTACACCCTACTCTGGGATCTCTTTTAAATTGTTCCCCTGATTATTCCTGAAAGTCCAAAACCCCACGTATATGATGCCTTCCTATGGGCTGATTATATAATTGTTGTAAGGATTTAACGAAAGAATGTATATACTCTTCCTGTCACATATTTATTGAATAAATTAATGAGAGATTTATTGGTTGCTTTCTCTGGGAGACAAGTGCTTTATAAACCTTATCACATACTGGTCCTACAAGATAGATTTAAAAGCACTCAGATACATTAAATTATTTTTCAAGGTAATAAACTTGGATTTGCACCCAGCTCTGTCCAGTGCAAGAAAGAGTTTCTGATCCTTTGGATATGTTGTTTTTTCTTTCTTTCTTTTTTTGAGAGGGAGAGGGAGAAAAAAAGGAGAGAATCAAATTTATTTATTTTTTAATCTAGATTTTACTTTTCTGACACTCAGTTGTGTATGTGGTGCTGGGATTCGAACCTGGGTCCTCATGCATGCCAGGCAAGTGCTCTACTATTGAGCCACTGGTCCAACCCCTGGATATGGTTCTTATTGTTCTAAGCGTCAGGAAATCTGGTGAATCCCCAAGGATCCTAGTATCCATTTTGTCTTGTCAGGTTCTTGAATGTCAAGTGTGCTATTTAAGGGGAATCTCTCTTGGACACTTTTACTTGCTCATGTCTATATGACGTTTGGACTGATCTGACGCCCTCCGTATGCATTCCTTTCCTCCTGGGACCCTGGCCAGTTCTTCCCTAGTGAAGTCAGTATTAGAGCCCAGGAAATTCATACTGATCATTCATTCATACAGAACCTAGGAATGCCTCAGGGTTCCATCAGAGGCCATCCTACATGCGGGCTTTTTGTATCTTCAGGAATAATCTCTGGAGGGGAGGGGGCCGTGGTAGAGAGGTAACCCCATCCTGCCAGCAGCTGAAGAACTGACACTGAGTTTGAGTTACCAAAGCTATGCTGTGCTGATGGCCTCAGGGCCTCTGAGGGTATGACCTGTTTGGCTGGAAGTCTCCATGAAGAGGCCTGAAGAATATGGCTTCCTGTTTGTTCTTGTTCACCCAGGACAGTGGGTTAAGTATATATGCTTTGGAAAGAATTGGTCAGAGTTAGATTAGGATAAGGCAACCCATGGAAAGGAAGCAAAACGGCCGACACATTAGCTCTAATTTGTTTCAGTGCAATATTGCTTAATGAAATCCCAATGTCAAAGCAGACCCTGTGTGCTGTTATGAATGTGTATAGCGTCAGGATGCTGTGAAAACCAACATTAAAGTATCTAGTGTCTTTCCTCTCTCACTTTATGCCCACCAAGCCTTAGTCATTAATTTGAAAGTTTAATTTTTAATTTTTCTTGATGGTTGGGACAAAATGAGGTTGAACCCCAGATTGTGAACTGGCCTGTTTCTGGCCGCTTCTCAGCAGCTTATAGATTCCTGACCCAAAATGCTTCTGTGGAAGCATCTTGTCTGGAAAATGCATTTAATTTTTTTAAACTATAAAATAGAGTGTCATCTTGTGAGAAGAAAACTGAGTCTAGGCCTGTTTTGGACTCTGTGGAGGATTTAGCAAAATATCAGAAAAAGATATCCCTTGCTTTTTGTATATCAGCTTTGTCCCCAAGAAATTACAAATGATGAAGCCTACCCTTTTAGGATTTTGTACCATTGTCCTGGCAAAGCATTTGGAACTCCTTGGAGAAAAAAGGTACTCAGTGAGATAGCATAATTAGTCCTTTTAATGTCAATTATGCTCTGAAATATGATTTCAGAATTTTAGGGTCCCAGGACCTATGATCCAACTGGCAGCAGATCAATTCTGTGGAATTTAGAGTTCTCAACACCAAACCAAAATTTGCTTTGTCTAAACGAGGTAAAGCATACAATTATGGTCAGAAATGTAATAATAAATCTACTGTAACAACCTTCTTTCTACCACATATCTTTTCTGGTATTCACCTGAATATCCAGTTTAGAAAACCCAGAAGAGATTGCAATTTCAGTAGCACCAGCAAAGCTGTGAGTACACGAAGCCGTTTAAACTATGATCTGTTTTTATTTTTCCAACATGCGTGCCTGAAAGGTTTTCTTTTCTTTTGCTTTGAAAATTAAAGAAAGGAGACAAACAGTTAAAAGTGTGGAAGGTCCATGTGTGCTGCTTTTTCTACACCTTGAGGACTAGCAAAATCTTTAATATGAGACTTTATTTGTACAAAGCAAAACTTCAAAACCACTCAAAAGCTTTTCTTATTAACTGCTGTCAGTCCTGTGATTTACAGAGGCAATAAAGAACTAGAGGGGGCACATTTATCATGGAGTTCCACACACCAGAAGCCATTTTCTCCCGCGGTAAAGGCAAGTGATAAAACAAATTCTTTTGTTCTAAAGCAAGGCACATTCCCTGTCCCCTGTTCTCTAAACGTGGGCACATCAGGCTCTCTGGTGGCAGCATGGCACCTCCTCGTCCACACTTGGTGATTAATCGTTAGCATGGCACACTGACGACACACCTGGAGCACCTGCTGTGGACTGTGCTGTGTGTTTTACCTTCAACACACGACAGTCAGCGGCCTACATACTTGCATCCATCCTTACTTTACTTTGAACATTGCTTGTGTGTTTGTGTGGGTGCTTTCTTTCATTCTGGAAGAGAGTAAATGAGAATGTTAAATAATGTGATTTTTTGTTGTCACGTATATAACATTTGGAAGTTGAATCCCAGTTTTTTTGTTGTAGCAAAGGATACCTCATCTGAATTTTGATGCTGAGGAAACAAAAACCAGTATCAGGACACTTTTTTTTTTTTTTAATTCACTTTGTTTTTTGATTTTGCGTTCATGTTCTAGGCAGGCAGGTATGATATACAGAGATGCTTTTAAGCTGTCCCTGAGCTTTGATTACACATTTGTGGGCTTTTGAAATGAATTAGTCAGGCATGGGTGAAGCTGGACATAAAGACTACAACAGTATTGCTGTTTGGGAGACTTAGAAAGATGGAGAAGTTTTGAATATTCTGTAATTGAGGACATCCATCATCCAATAGTATTTATTAAGTACCCACCTGTGCATGACAGTATGTCAGGCACAAAGATGACTGGGAAGAATGTCAATGATTTGGAACCAGAGACATTTGTAGAGTTTGTGTTTATGGGTAAAAGAACATAAATGTTAAACTGTGAATGTTATTCCTGATAGAGCAAGTTATGTAGTTAATTTAGTCTCAGAAAAAGCCAGGTTGCTAGAGTTAAATCTCCTGGTATTTCCCAATTCTACAAGGATTCACTATGCTCCTTATCAGTGTATTAATGAAAAATAATGCATTCAAAAGACAGGAATAAGGCAGAGGCCATGAAAAATCCAGAAAGAAAAATTGAGGTCAGGTACTTTTATGACTTCTTGGCCATTCTTATAAACTTTCAGTCGGGAAGGAACTTGGAATGGTATTATGTGGGAGTTTCATTTATTCATCCGTCCTTTGCAATGTATAATTTAGTGGTTAAAGTTATTCTCCTGCTTCTGTCACTATCAGTTTCTTTTCACAGGAAGGGGAAATAGGTCCTTCTGTCAGTAATTTGGCAAAAGTGCTGAAAAGCCCATTATCCCTGTTGGAGAGAAAGCAAACCACCCCTGGAATGTGAGGACTTGGCAGGCTTCACAGCGATGAGCCCAAGCAGGCAGCTTCCAGTGAGAGCAGAGTTTTTATTCTTGGTTAGTACTGACCATCAGACATTCTTGTTGAACCCATCTAACATTTTCTCAGAGCAGAGTTATTCTCCACACCCTTTCCCGCCTTTAAAAGAAATTCATTTCTGTAGAAGATATGGGATGGCAAAGGAAACAAAAAAATTACAGTCATTTGAATACAGAGTCACATCTTTTACATATTTGGAGTAGAGACTGTTATCTGCATGGGGGGATGGTGGAAAGGGGTGTGTGTGTGTGTGTGTGTATGTCCCCTTAAATGATGGGGTCTTGCTGCTGTGTTGCCCAGGTTAGCCTTGCATTCCTGGGCTCAAGTAATGCTCCTGCCTCTCAGTCTTTTGGGTAGCGGGGACTACGGGCGTGTACTACGGTGCCCTGCTTGGGTGGTGGGAAGCTTAACACTGTTTCGTGATGTGCTCCTCACTTAGTTCCTAAACCAAAAGGATCAACTAACTGTCAGGTAGCCAAGGGAAGCATTGTCAGGCTGAGCATGTGGAAGGCTGAAGTTTGGGCTAGCTTAGTTGTCTGGGCACCATTGCAGAAAGCCCTCATAACTGTTTGCTGTGATTTTTCAGGTTCTTATTTCACTGTTGGAAAGAAAAACTTTTTACAGAGGCTTACTTTTTTATATGAGTTTGAAAGAAATTGCATTTTATTTCTGACACTTATTATATTGTAAAATCTCTATTCTCTGATATTTAAGGTGTAAACTTTTAACTTTCTCTCTGTAAAAAAAATACACAACAGAACTCTCAGGACTTTTTAGTGCTGTAGCCTCTCAAATAATCCTAAAGCTTTGAAAAACTAAATACTTTATTTTATGAAGCAGTTTTGGGGTCAAAATTTCCCCCCTAAAATGTATGCTTTTATGTTGGGTACTTTAAAGACCAGCTGTTAACTGAAACCAACTGTCAACGAAGTTGCGTAGAGTTGTGTTTCCTATTAGTTTTGTATCTTTACTATTAGTCATTTATGAAAGGATACAGGAACATCTAACAGAACTAAAAAAAAAAAATGGAAAAAACAGATGTCAAAACCATATTGAATTGATGGTTAGCTGTTTTTTTTTTAAATAAAAAAGCTCAGTAATTATTAGTGGAATAAGTCTTGCTTTGCTAACTTATCACAAAATTGTTCCTAGTAACTTGTAGTTAAAAATTGATGTTTTACTAGAATCTCAGAGAATAGAAAAAAAGGAGTTGAGGTTTATGCCTGGGAGCACCATGAAGGAAGAACTCTGACATTTTCAATAGTTGGGCATGTATAAGCCTCTAAAGGTGTGTTTATTATGTTGTCATGGTGAGCAGTGAATTAAAAAAATAACAAGACTGCTCCTTGGGTAGTTGTGACTTATTGGTAGTTATCTTTACAAGAGTTCCATGCTGACTTAAGTAAAGATCTTTGGGGGAAAAAAAAACAAACTTTATTTTTCAAATAAATTCAGCTAAGAGCCTACAGGCTTCCATGACATCGCACTGAATTATTATTAATGTGCACTGCTGTGAGAATAATGCTTGCTGCTGTTTAACAATAACCCCTTCCTCTGGAATTTCAGGAGAGTGGTAGGAAAATGAGAGGCAGATTAATGTGCTGCTGCTGAATTAAACGTGCTGGTTGACGGGCACAACATTTTTATTGTTACTTGTGCAAGGGAGTGCAGAGAGAGACCATTGTTTGGGGTCAGGTCACATGTAGGGTTGGTGGAGTTGTTTGAGAGGCATTTTTTTTGGCAAGGAAGGGCCTTGGTCCTGGCTGGGAAAAGGTCTGCTTGACCTGTTACTGACTTTATCATGGATGCTGCACTTCCGTCCTTCTCCTGAGGGTTGTGTGTGGTGTTTTGAAGGCAGGGATGTGATCTTTTGAGTCCTCCTTGTTGACTTTGACTCTATTATCATAACCAAATATTGGGTCATCAGCCTTTTTAACTTCAGTAGACGTGCTTTGAAGTTCATTGTTATGATTATAGATGACTTTTTCACAGTTCCTCTTCTCATGCACCATCTCCTAGCCATGCAAGGCTGCTAGTCTCCAAATATGCCCTCTGACCTCTTGCCTCTGTGTTCCTGCTTGAGCTATGGTAGGTGGCACCTACCGTTCCGTAAAGTCCAGAATATGTTAAACCACTTCAGATAATGGTTCCAAAGCCCCTGCATCTTATTTCATGGAATATTCTTCTCCCCTTCTTCCTCTTGGACAGCACTCTAGTCGCTGCAGTGTAATCTTTTAAGTTGTTTATGCATGTGTTGCTCCTGCTTCCAGGGGTAGTGACCTGGATGTTAGGAGCAGTGTGATTCTCACATTTGTACCCCACATGTGGTTCACTGGAGCACCTGACATGATTGCATGTGGTGGATAAGTCTTCAGCACTAGGATTCTCAGGTGGTTGTAGATTCCTTAGAACACTAGACAGTCAAGGAATCCAGAAACGATTCCTTGGTCTTTTACTTCTTAAATTTTTTTTTTTT
>PVKS010015194.1:0-20591 GCA_004027875.1 Aplodontia rufa | reverse complement strand
GTCTGAAAGATGGGACTTTGGATGACATTGAAAATTCTTGTCCAAGGTGCATTTCATGCATTTTCCAATTAATCCTTAATTTCCCACAGAAATCATTAAAGGGATCATTTAAAACCATCACTTTGTCTAGAAAGAAATCTCTTGTTAGACTTTCCCAAGAGTGCTTCCACATGTTGGTGACGTAAAGATCATATTCTGTTCTTTAAAGGAAAGCTTGGGAGTGGTAAAAGTGCTCTTCCTGTGGTGGTAGTTTCTCCATAGCTGAAATCATCTTTCCTCTAAGTTTTCTCTTTTCTAGCCTAAATATTTCTAATTCTCTCTCCCACAGAGCTCCAACTCCCCATTTCACTGTGGCTAATTGGCTCAGAGATGAATCCTCATCAAAACCAGCTATTCCACTGGCCCACCAACCACCAATCCTGTTTTCTCTCTCCAGAATCTTACTCACAGTCAGGAAGTGCGGGCAGTAGGAAGCTGAGCTGAGGGTCATGTTGGGTGGGGCCTGAATTAGCACCCTATCACTCCCGAATCCAGAGGAGAGCTAAAGTTGTGGTGGAAACTGATTGTAGAGGGGTTGGAGCAGAGCCCCCCCCACACACACACATACAGAGTCAGTGACAAGGGACACATACATGCTCAGGGAGATGGAGAGTATGTGTCAGTCCCCAGAGGTGGGGCCTCACAGGGGCTCGGACTGGGAGATTTCCCAGTAGCATCTGCCATACTGGTGCTAAGCACTGGAGAGGGCATCCCAACATCTCTCAAGAGACAGGCTAGCACTCATCTCTCTTGAGGCCAGTTGTTCAGCTGGTTGCCTCTGGTAGGAGACTGCAGGAGTTTGGGTTGCATCTCTGGCACTTAACTTCTGTGTGACTTTGGGCTGGGTTCTCACTCTCTCTCTGGGCCTTAGTTTCCCCTCACGTAGAATGGGCACAATACTGAGACTTGCATCATAGGGCGGATGGATACAACAAGTTAATGCAGAAATGGCATTTCTCCTGAAAAACCAACCAGCCTCCAAAATGTTAGCTTTTACTATTACTAAAAACAGTTGTGTGTTTTTTTTTTTTGATAGCTAGAGAGTGCACGAATCAGTTTTTTTTAGCTTTACATTTGGATTTCGTTGCTCTAATAATTAGTTGTATACATGGTGCTGGGGTTTGAACCTGTGTCCTCACACATACCAGGCAAGTGACATAACTGCTAAACCACTGCTCCAGCCCCTGTGTTTGTTTTATTGTCTGAGAAATGATGCAGGCATTATTTCTTTTCTTTTCTTTCTTTTTTTTTTTAAAGAGAGAGGGACAGTGAGAGAGACAGAGAAAGAGAGAAACAACTTTATTTGGTTTTACACATGGCCTTAGTTGCTCCAACACTTAGTTGTGTACGTGGTGCTGGGGTTTGAACTCGGGTCCTCATGCTTGCCAGGCAAGCACCAAAACCGCTGAGCCACCGCTCCAGCCCATGCAGGCCTTATTTCTGAGAGAAAGTAAAGTTACAGTAAGATTCTGGATGCTAGAATCTGTCTTCAAGTCACACTATTTCTAGCTGTGTGACATGAATTTACATAGCTTCTTGTGTCTTGTTTTCCTCTGTGTTGTACTTACCACATAGGGTTCCTACAATATATATTAAATATTTAGAAAAGAACTCATATAGAAAAGATCTCAATAAAACATTATTATTACTTTTTTTTTTCATTACTGCGGATCAAACCCAGGGGCACTTAACCACTGAACCACATCCCCAGCTGTTTTTCATTTTTCATTTTGAGACAGAGTCTCACTTAGTTGCCCAGGCTGGTATTGAACTTGCAGTCCTCCTGCCTTAGACTCTAGAGTTTCTGGGATTAGGCATGCATTCCCATACCTGGCAATTACTGCTTTTATGACTTTTGCTTGCCCTTCGATTCTCAGTAAGACACATTCTCTTTGTGAAGCTATAGGAGACCTGAAAATATTCACATGGATGGGATTCTACCTCTTTTTTCTTCTTTGCAGGATCAGAGTCTCTTCTATTGTTGTTTCCAGCTGATGTAGGCTGCACCAGGAGTCTGAAACCTTGCATGTGAGGTAAAGTTTGAGATGTTGGGTAGGCAGTAAAAAGTGTGGTTTTGGAATTCTGGTGAGAGGTCTGGAATAGTGGGATTGATTTGAGTAGGTAGAGCAGAAGCCATGGGAGTAGATTACCTGGAGTGAATGTTCAGAATGAAAAGAGCAAAGACTTGGGACCGATCCCTGGAAGCAGATTTGAGGATGACTGGAGTGTTGGAGTATCAGGAAGAGTTGAATCAGCAGGTAACATTCAATGGCTCACTGTGTGTCAGTGTTCCAAGCTATCCTTTTTTTTTTTTTTTTTTTAATAAAGAGAGGAGGGGAGAGAGGAGAGAGAAAGGGAGAGAGGAGAGAGAGAGAGAGAATCAATTTTATTTAGCTTTACATGTGGCTTTTGTTGCTCTGAGATTTTGTTGTGTACAGGGTGCTGGGGTTTGAATTCATGTCCTCACACATGCCAGGCAAGCACGTAACTGCTGAGTCACTGCTCCGGCCCCCCAAGCTCTTTTTATTAATTCATTTAATCTTCTCCACAATGCTTAGATAGGTAGATAATATTATACTTCCATGTCTCAGATGGGAAAATTGGCATATGGAGAAGTAAAGTAATTTGCTCAAGGTCACAAAATTAATAAATAATAAAACGGAAGAATCTAAACTTAAATAACCTCATTCTAGATTTTGCAGTTTCCAAATAGAAGTAAAACTGGAACAAATCAGGACTAAGAAGTTGTCTCAATTGGTACAATTGGTACATCTGTTGATGTGCTCTGTTTTTGCTTCCTTTATTATTAAGTGTTTCTAACTGACAGCACATGACATTCTTTAGCAGAAGTGATTCCTTGATATGTTCAGAAACAAATGGCTGTGTATTGAGAAACGAAAGTTTATCAGTTAGATTTGCTGCAAATGCTGCGTAACAAGCAACTCCAAGAATTTAGTGGCTTATACACATAAACAATTTTTGCTGATGGGTCTGTGGTTTGGCTGAGAAGGTAGCTTTAGGTTGTAAATTGGGATTAGGTCTCTTCCACATATAGATTAGTTTACTAGGGCTGCTGTAACAAAATACTGCAAACTGAGTGGCTTAAACACCAGAAATTTACTTTCTCAGAATTCTAGAGGCTGGAAGTCCAAGATCGAGGTGTTGGAAAGATTGTTTTACTTCTGAGACCTTTCTCCTTGGCTTACACATGGCACCTTCTTGCTATGTCCTCACATGTCTTTTCTGTATGCATGAACATCCCTGGTGTCTCTCTCCATTTACATTTTCCTCTTATGAGGATGCCAGTAAGTTTTATTTGAGCCTAATCTAATGGACTCATTTTGATTTAATCACTTCTTTAAAGGCCTTATCTCCAAATCCGTCATATTCTGAGGTTCTCAGGGTTAGGACCTCAACATATGAGTATTCTCCTCCAGGACTTGTGGCTAAGAGGGGCAAACTATTTTCATTGCAGAGGGTGAAAGTTCTAAGAGGGACAGGAAAAAAAATGTGATATTCTTGAGGCTTCAGCTTGGAACTGGCACACTGTCACTGTTTGTTGCTTAAAATTGGTCACGTGACCAAGTACAACATCAGTGAAGCTCCTTTTTCCACAGGAGAGCCATGGGATGAAAGGGGAGGGAAGGAAATATTGAGGACAAAGGACATAATCTGCTATAGAGAGATATGCAAATCTATTTCAAGAAGTTTTATTAAAGTAGAAGGCTCTCCAGGGACTCCTGTTCCCATAAACACGTAAGTGGTGGGTGGCAAAATGTCCCATTGGGATCCTGCTGGTGGAAAGCTGCTGAAGGCATGGAATGGAAGAGCAGCACCCTTCTCCAGCCGTGCGTGGCTCCTGGGCTGTCCCTAAATGTCCTGTCTTTGCGTATGCCATTATCTTCCCTGCACACATTTCCCAAGTTTTCTTTTTCTGGGTAATTGTTATTCATCCTTTAAGACTCAGCCGCTTTTCCTGTGGTATTTCTGTTTCCCTGAGGCCAAGCAGGTGGTTCTTTTCCTGTTTTTCTCACAACATTTCTGTTTTAGTTTTTATTACTTTTTAAATTATAACTTTGTGTAATTCAGATATGAACTTTTCCCCTACCCTTTGGGTCCTGTATTGTCATGATCAGTCTATGTCCCAGGCCTGTGAGTATGCCAAGTTCAGCTCTGCTCCCTCACTACAACTAAAGCCCAAATGATACCACTGCCATCATCTGCTACGTGGAAACAAAATCCAGCCCTAAAAACTCAAGTTCACGTCTATCTAAGTATTAGTATTAAGAGAAAAGTTGGTTTCAGAGGTGAGATGTTATAACCTAAGATAAATAGCAACAGTAATCCCTTCTAGAAGTTTCTGCCGTCTCCTCAGATCCCTTCTTGTGCCCTGGGGATTCTCTCTCTCTCAGCAATGTCGGGTTGTTCTGGCTTCTGCAGGGCTGCAGGGCAGTGCAGTGTGGGGTGGCTGCTCATGGAGTAGATGATGGATACGGTGCTCTCTGGGCTTGTACGCCATGGCCCTCAGCCAGTTGTGTCTTTACTCTCGAACAACTGCCTGCATCCTCAGGACCCACAATTTCTAACCTCTGTTATGTAAAACAGTTCTGCTTCCCCTTCCAGCTGCATCTTAAGGCACAACCCAGGAGAGGGAGAACCAGGAACTGTTGATTTTAGAAAATTTAGTGACCATTTTTAATCTTAGGATGCCCTTTAGTGAACCCATAACCATTGGGCCCATCAAGACATTTTCTAAACCCCGGCCTGCATACTCATAAGGAATCCTTGTTATAGCTCCTAGGATAACACACTTTTCTCCATCACACCTGTTCCTGGCGAGACTGTGATATTCTTTGAGGCAAGCATTGTGTTCTATTCATTTTAATATTCCAATATCCAAGACAGTCCCTGGAACATAGTAAGGGCTTCAGAAATATTGGTTGAATAACTGAATGAGTCAATTTCAATGTTTTCTATTTTAAATTATAATCGAGAAGCCAATGGGATGTGAATCAAAACTAGTAAATATGTTTCCACATTCCCAGAACTGAACTAGAACTGTTATTTTATTGAACCTGAACTAAATTGAAACAAAGCACCTTGATATTTTCATTGTAAATCAGAACTGCTCACTGGCTTAAACCAGAGATAAACTGCGGTGCTGCTTAACTCAGAGTGGAACTAATCTGAAAAATGTACTGGTTTGATTCTCTAGTTACTTACTAAGGCACTTAGATATTTTGTGAATATGAAATTGCCATTTTTGGACAGTGGATATCTATTTATTAACTCATAGAGGAGCTCTTTTCCTGTTTCTTCCTGTAAGATCACAGGATGACCTATGGGATCCCCTGACCTAAGTGGTATTTAGGGATCTCTAAAAATATTGTGGATAATCTCATTAGTTCATACTTCAGTGTTTCCTTGACTTATTGCCAAAAGCTGTTCTAAAATAAGATGAAAATCAGTTATTGAGGAAAAACTGGAGGGATGTGTGTGTGTGTGTGTGTGTGTGTGAGAGAGAGAGAGAGAGAGAGAGAGAGATAGGGTGGGAGAGAATGGGGTGGGGAGGTAGCAACTCATGGATAGGAAAACTAAACTGAAGCTGGAAAGATTTGTATCTAAGTATGTACCCAAAAATCTTACTTATTTTGTTAAAAGAGATTATAAAATTTTAATGAAATTAAAATCATAATACAAACAGTAAGGAGAGAGTATTTGGAAATGATGACAGTAAGATGTAGTTAAATTTGATCTACTAGAAGAAAATCAGATAAATTATAAGGGGAAAATCATTGCATTTAAATGTTACCAAATTTCTTTTTTCTTTCTGCTTTATGAAGAATTTGTATTAGTTTACCATTCAAAAAACACTAGATTCTCCCTTTCAGTTATTTGAATGTGATGGCAAAATTAAAGTCCAGTGACTAATTTCAAATTGCATCCTGTAACTTAACTTTACAGATCAGTCTATAGAACATATTTCTTAAAAATGTTATCCTTCTGTTAAAAAAATAATTTATGTGGCTCTAAATGTTCTTTTTGGTGAAATACCACATTGTCTCACTGTTTCTCTCAGTCTGGTGATGGCCCCTTTAATTTCCCCATGATTTTATTAGAGTTTAGAAAAGGTTAATTAGGTATCCACTGATCTTAGTGGAAGAAGATTTAAAAAAAATATAATATTATAAAATGTCCTCACAGGGTATGAAGGTAACACCACAAGGGGGTACTATAATTTTATCAAATTTGTCCTGGTAAGTTGGCTCAGAAGGTGAATTGATTAGAGCCTGCAGAGTTAATTTTAATATGCTAATACATCATAGCAAGTTGGAACTTAAATAAAATGATACAATTAATATACTTTTATGGGATGTAGAAAGACTTAGTAAGGTCATTTGTAGATTATATTAGAGCTGCATTTAGCCTTATTGGGTTTAAAATTCAGCATTCTTAAAAGAAAGCAGCGGATGTCTGACATATGCATTTTAGTGACCTTTGAATGAAGAAGTGAATGTCGAATTGGGTGGATCTCGATCAAGGCCCTTAAAATATATTAACTCTCTGGTTTCCCTTCTAAATATAACTTGATTCAAGCTTTTAGATATGACTTTCCTTAGAGTTGCAACACAGAGTGTTGCAGTGTGTTAATCCTGGAAGGGAGTTTTTGAAAGCCTATTTAATCATAGACTTCAGTTTCTTAATGTGCTTCTGAAAGTGATTCTACAATTTTTCTTGGTAATAAATTTGAGTAGCTTGGAGTCTTTCAGTCCTTGGTTGGACAGTTCTGTTATTTAATCTGAGATCATTGAAGGTGCTTATATGGCCAAAGGAATTTTTTTTTAAACATAACATCCTGAAACTCTGTGTTTATATGCTAATTTCAGCAGATGTTCATTTACTGAGCAAGGTAGACTGGGGTATTTGAAAAAAGCAAGTGATTTATCTATGTGAAAGAATAATAAGGTGTTTACAGACTGCTAGTAGACTGTTAGGTATTCCATCTTTTGTCACATACTTACCCAGTGGCACAGAGAGGATGCAGGACCAGTGTTTAGTATCATGCTAGGATTTACTGAGAAAATGTATGTTAACTGCCTAACACTGAAGCAGGAACAATGTTGAGGTAACCCACAGCCTCAGGGGTGCTGGCGGCCTCCTTGGCTATGCCATATGGCTCCAATCTCACGGCAAAACGCAAGATCAGAGAGCTGCCTCTGCCTCTCTACCTCTCAAACACGCACAAATGTTAGAATTTAGTGGTTGGAAAGTAGAGCTGTTTTTCTTGACATTCTTTTATTCAATAAAGTAGGCAATCTAAAGTTTCAAGAATTTGTGCTGTACTCCCCACAGGACTAAATACAGCTATTTTTATTGTGTACTTTAAGAAAAACAACCCATAAGGATTCCAGGTCTCTTAAATTATCCCAGCCTATAAAAGCTTGCTCATGACTGTCCAAAGACAGAATTTGGCAAGTTTTTTTTTTTCCTCATTCTTTTTCCCTTTCTATCTCCAACAAGGGATCTCTATTTAAATGGCTCTGACTTGCTTCCACCCTTAAAATGATCCAGATCTTGGGAGACAGCAGATGTTTCATATGTCATTATTGGTATCTATGTTAATCAGCTTTCTATTGCTGTGAAAAAATGCCTGAGAGAATCTGCTTACATGGAGCAAAGGTTTATTTTGACTCAAAGTTTGAGTCCATGGTTGCTTGGCCCTGTTGCTCTGGGCCTGTGGCAGCACAGTACATCAATCATGTGGCAGAGGAGTCCTGTTAACTCATGGTAGCTGGGAGGCAAAGAGAGAGAAGAAGGGGATGGGTCCCAATAGTCCCTTCAAGGACACACCCTCCAAAAACAAACTTTCTTTCACTAGACTGCACCTCCTAAGAGTCCCATCACTTCCTGGTAGCACCACAGCTTAGTGACCAAGCCTTCCACATGTGAGCCTTTGGGGACACTTCTAAACCACACTATATTCTTGGCAATTCATTCTTCATGCTTTTTTTTTTTTTTTAAAGAAAGAGAGTGGGGAGGGGAGAGAGAGGGAGAGGGAGAAAAAGAATGAATCAATTTTATTTAGTTTTTCATGTAGCTTTCATTGCTCTGACACTTCATTGTGTATGTGCTCCTGAGGTTGGAACCTGTGTTCTTGTGCATGCCAAGCAAGCACTGAAACTGCTGAGCCACTGCTCCAGCTCCTCATACTTCTTTTTAAAGCTATTTGCCCTAATCTGATTTCTTCTAGCTCATATTGTCCCACATTCACTTTTTCCTTTTCTCTGCTCTCAGCCTGATCACCTAATGCTGGTATGTGTTGGCTCAGAATCTGCATTCTCTTGTCCGTTTCCCATCTATTCTGCTGTATGCTGGTCTTTGTTGACTTGACTTACTCCGGATTCCCAGTATTAGACTTTCAGTCATTGAGAATCAGTCTCTTTATTTCTGAACCTTTATGTTTGATTTGATATAAATTTATTTTTATAGTAAGATGGAAAGAGAGGAAAAAATAGCATGCACAGGATCAGCTCATTTTTACAAAATAATAATGTCTATTATTATCATGGGGCCCCTTTTCTGGATCTTAGAAAAAAACGGGCTATTGAGAAATTCTTTCTTCGGATGTACTTCTTGTGGAAGTTAGAGGCATCTTCATGGAGCAGGATTTTCCTTATGATGATACCTGTTAGTATTTATATGGAAACTAAATTGCATCAGCTTAAAATGAGAGCAGAGATTGGTTCTCCAAAAAAAGAAAAGTTTGTTCAGGAGTGATAGGGGAATTGCAAATAGGTTATGCAGACAGGCCATGGTGGACCATGGGCATATCCAAGGAGGTGAAAAATGACAAGAATTTTTTAAAGGTAGAAGGAGGAAGGTTACATAAGTTATTTTAAAGCAAACAAGGGCAGTGCAGTCCACGGTTAAGCAGAGGCTGGCTGGGTAGGCATGCTCTTACAACTATTTTTTGGTGCAGGGTTATGGTTTTGGGAGAGGCTTTTGTGATAGTTTTATTCTCAGGTGGATATGCCTGAGATGAATCCTCATGGCCTCCTGACTCTTTTTGTTGGGATTTGATCTAAGTGACTCAATTTTGATAATGATAGCTTTCTTTCTCAACTGTAGAGACCATGGTGACAGACACTCATTGACATTTCTCCAGGGCCTCACATGATAATCCCCTAAGACTTATTTGCTGAATGAATGAAATGAAGAGCTGATTCCTGAGCTCTCTATGGGGCTGTGCATGAGATCCAGCCTATTCCAATTATTCCCTTCAACCCTTGGCTTTTTCCAGATCAAGGACTTTAGATGGGTACCTGCAGCACCACACTGTGGCCGCAGAGGATCTCTAGCATGTCATCTGTCTTTAATCGTATCTACATAGACTGTTCATACAGGTGGCTGGCATTGCTACTTCTAAAGGAGAAGACTTCAGTTCTGAACAGGCCTGATGTTACTTGACCAACCTGATGGTGCCTGGGGGACTGGGATAAACTATCTCACCTTGCTCTTAACTTCTCAGGGATTGACTGGTGCAGAATAGGTATCCAACAAACCTTCCCTTCCTGGGATGGGAGAGGCTTGAGTATCTTATGGGCTGTGATGAAGGAGTCACAGAAGTGAGAAGGAGCCGTGCTGGGGCAAAGCCCTGGGGAGTGATGGTGGGGTTAGCATCACAGGCTTAGAGGGAGGACACCTTCTCCAGGATCTTCTAAGTCAGAAACTGGATTTTCCTGCCCTTGTCTGCCTCCTTTGACTGGATACCAGACACTAAGCGTCAGACACTTAACCAGCCTGAGCTCTAGTCTTTTTCCTTTTTCTGATGCTGTTCTCTTGCTCTCTGCAGCCTGGACCACCCTCATATGGCAAAATGCTCTAACAGTGTCTTTCCTTTTCTCCTTTCTTGCCTGCCTCAGCTGAATGTTCACCCTGATGCCAGAAGGAGCTGTCTAAAATGCAAATCCAATCATGCCTATTTCGACTTTAAAAAAACTCCTCAGTGATTCCCCATCATCATCAGCATAAAATCACCATGTTTTGGACTGCAATCTTGGCTCTTTGAGATTTGGAACAGGCCTACTCCTTTAGCTTCTCTGATCATGTCCTAGATGCCAGCCATATATCCTGGGATTTATTTAACAATTTATCCCTGTTCCTTTCCTTGTGCCTCTCTTTGAACCTGAACTATTCCCCCAGCCTCCTGTTTTGTGCCTTACTGCTTGGATCTGGCATAAGGTCTATATGGTGAGGTGTCATCTCTCCTTGGTGCCTGACTACTTTCTATCTCCTGCTGGGTTAGTCAGAGGCACTCTCCCTGCCTCTTCTTGTTTCAAAGTTTGTGCCTCCTGTGATATTCACATTTCTTATTTTCTGATCTGTTAACCTTTTACAATTCGATGATTTTACAATTTTTAAATGGTGTTTTAAAATCTCATCGTAATCTTACAATATCAAAAGTCTTAGTCATATAGTAAAACTCACAAAGGTGATTTCTACCAGGTGCAGGGTTGTTCTCATGTTCATTGTCAAGACACAGCCTGTTTTATTTTATAGTGTTCCTAAGAGTAAGGAGATGAGGCTAACATGTGGTTTGATATTTGTTAGAGAAAAATGGAAAGAAGGGAGCACTGGTAGAAAGGCGTAGGCATCCAAAACCATTTAAGAGGTAAAAATACTCACTGAATAACTTTTTTCTTATGTTATAACTTTTGCGTCTCTTTCTGGGAATAGGTACACATAAAATATTTCCTTTTCAATTTCGGCAGAGTCCTGATTATTATGGAGTTATTTTTGATTATCTGTGTGAAGCAATGTGTGAAGGAAATAACAATGTGTTTCTGAAGCAGAAAAGTCATAGGAATAAAAGAATACTTCAAATAATTCTTAATTTCTGTTTAGCTTGCAAGATCTGATACAAAGCAGAAATAATGAGAGTGATAAAGTATAACTGGTACTAGTGAACTTGACTAAAAGCCAAGAGCCACAGAGTCAGGATGCTTATGTTCATGTTTAAATTACTCAAGTGCTTAATTGTATAATTTTAGTTTCAATTACCAAATGCCCTTACTTTTAAAATGAGTCCTTTGAGTATTAGCTGCATGATGTTGTTATTAAAGTTGAAAATCTGCTATTATGGTTTAGAGGATTATTGCAAAGTTGTTGGCATATGTCTTGTTTAATAAATAAGTTTAATTGTGCATGTAATTTGGTAATTTAATAATGATGAATTATATTTTTACAGAAATATAGAATGGCTTTTTTATTAGGGTAAAAGAAAGTTACTTTTTAGGGATTTATTTTCCAGAGAAAATATTTTATTATGAAAATATCCAAGATACCTCTTATACTAGATAAGCTTCTATAAATTGTGAGACTTTTAATGGAAATGTTACATTAAAGATCCCCCCTCTTCTGATCCCCACATGAACAAGGTTGAGAGCAGGGAAATGAAGTTCAATTAACAAGGAAGCTATGTTTAGGTATTTAATGCTTTCTCAGTTGGTATTTCCGTAGAATATTGAGAGTATGACAGAGTAGCTCGTGCTGTAGATTAGTGTATTTTTACTCCATGAGGCACTTTCCCATTTGATCATGAACTAAACAGCTGCTATTAATGTTAATGAGCTTTAGTGCTCAGGAGAGTCCCTTGTGCTCATCCTGAATTACCTTGGGCAAAACCTGATTGGCATTATGTTGTTCTTGCTTTCATTAGTCTCGCTGTCCCTATTGAATCCTAGGTGGGAAAAGAGTCAATTGTTTTAGATCTGTCTTAGAAGAAGAAATTTTGGACTTTTAAAGTATATTTTCATTTCTAAATATTGGCCTCTCAGTTGATTCTTATAAGAAATCTGCATTAAGAAGGGTTTATTGACTTTTGCCTTCTTTTGATGGGTGAAGACACCAAGGGACATAGAGTTGGATTGATTTGTTTGAAATCACATAGTGAAAGATAAAGGTCCAAAACATAAGGTTTTTGCCTCTGTGCCCCCTGGTTTTACATGGATTGTAGCATGGACTCTGGAAAGGATCGTGTTTGTATACCGCAGACCACAGTTTTCGTCCTTATCCTTGGGGTCAGATGAATTTTGGAACTCAGAATTTCTGGAATATTAGAAAAGTCCCTAGCTGCATTCCAATGACAATTAAGGATCAAACGAGGACGAAGAGATCAACTGAAGACAGGAGTTGTCATTCTAACCTTGAGGCTGAAATACAGATGGAAGAGTGGTAATTAATTTAGAACAGAGAAAGCTGGAATCTAGTCAAGTGTTGGAGGGAAGGTGTCAGAGACTCGGGGACTCTCAATGTGAGGTTGCAGAGAAGGGCAGAGGACTGAAAGTCCTCAAGGGGAGCAGTTAGAGGCTCCTCCTTCCTCTCAAAAGAGAGGCACTTTTCTGGAGAGAGTGAATCAGAGAAACCTGGATCTAGACACAGGTGTGTGTGTGTGTGTGTGTGTGTGTGTGTGTGTGAGAGAGAGAGAGAGATGTGTGTGATGGTGCTGAACTGAAAATGGAGATTAAGAGGTATTTCAAATGCTGACTTGGTAAAATACCATATCCCTTCCCACAGCTTCCAGAAAGCCCTGGACAGGTTTTCATTCTCCTAGCTGGAGAATGGAAGATTCTTCACTGGGAAAATGGCCCCAGAGAAAATCCATTTCAGAGTGCAGTGAAGTGGTCGGGATTCTGTCCGATCACCCTTTGAGGTCAGTACGTCTTTCCATAGATCATCTGTTCTTTGAGTGACTGTCTTTTACATGTGAATGCTCAACTAAAAATTGCCAGATATCTCAGGAATGCCTGCAAAGTAAAAGCGAATCAATTTACTGTAAATAAGACTCAGTGAAAACAGGGAAAAACTATACATATATATGTGTGCATGTATATTTTGCATACACACACATATATATACACACACAGATATATATATACACACAGATATATAGACGCACACGCATATATGAAATTAGTCAATTAAACAAAAACTTAATCAATTAAACAAAAAACAGTTACTAATGACTAGAGAGAGAAGATAGTACATCTGTGATTCCATTAAGAATAAAAACAGGGTTAGAGTGGTGGCTTGGAGGTTACAGAGCTTGCTGGGCATGCACAATTACACGGGTTCAAACCCCAGTACCCTTGTATACAACTGAGTGTCACAGCAATGAAAGCCATGTGAAAAACTCAATAAAAATTGATTTTCTCTGTCTCTCACTGTCCTTCTCTCTCTCTTTTTTTAAAGACCTATTTTTAAAAAAAAGAATAAAAACTTGGAGAAAAAGGGAAGAGTTAGAAATTAAACAGAAGATAAAAGAACTTTTTTTAAAAAAAGATAGAGTGTAAGAGAGAGAAAGAGAAAAAAAAAGAAAATCAGTTTTAATTATTTTTCCATTAGACCTTTGTTTCTCTGACACCTAGTTGTGTATGTGGTGCTGGGGTTTGAACCCAGGTCCTTGAACTTACCAGGCAAATGCTCCAACTGTTAAGCCACTACTCCAGCCCCAAGATAAAAGAAATTTAGAAGGAATAGAAGATAAATTTGAGGAAATATCCTGAAAAAGAAACAAATAAAAAGAGAAAAGCAGTAAGAATATTTAAAAATTCATATAGAAGGTTAAACATCCTATTAACAGGAGTTCTAGAAAGAGCAAATGGAGAAAAATACAGAACAGAAAGTTATAAAAAATTAATACAAGAGGGGCTGGAGTGGTGGCTCAGTAGTTACCACACTTGCCTGGCATGTGCGAGTACACGATTTCAAACCGCACCACCACGTACACAACAAAGTGTCTGAGGAATGAAAGTCACATGAAAAACTAAATAAAAATTGATTCTCTCTCTCTCCTCTTTCTTTAAAAAAATTAATACAAGAAAAATAAAAAAAAATGGAAGAACATGAGACTTCAGATTGAAAGGGTTGAGTGCATAATAGATGTATGTGTCAGTTTCTGGAGAAACAGAACCAATAGTATGTGTACACACATGCACAGATTTATTATAAGGAATTGGCTTGTGTGACTAAGGAGGCCAAGAAGTCCCAAGATTTGCAGGGTGAACTGGCAAGATGGAGATCCAGAGAGCCAATGTCCTAGCTCCAACCTGAATCTGAAGGCTCCAAGAGCCAGGAAGGCTGATGGTGCAATTGGAGTCCAAAGGTAAGAAAAACCTGCCTGACATTCCAGTTTAAAGGCAGCTAGGCAGGGAGACTCCTCTGTTACTCTAGAGAGGGGTCAACCTTTTTGTTCTAATCAGGCCTTCAACTTATTAGACAAGGCCTGCAGTAGAGAGGGTAATCTGCTTGCAGTTCAACCAATTTTAATGTTAATGTCATCAGATGCAGCCTCACAGAGACACCTAGTGTGAGGTTTGACCAGATATCTGGATACCCTGTGTCCTAGTCAAGTTGACACACAAAATCGAGCAATCATGCATGTTCTGAAATGGCTCTATCCTAGGCAGGTAGCCCTGAGATTCAGGCTGCATGAAGAAATTATGTGATTAAAAAAAAAAAGCACATGAGGCTGTGGGGAAGCTCTCACATGCCTTTATTTGATGGATGGGCTGTCCACACAGCAAAAAGTCCCCACCAGTTTATATTCAAAATTACAACAAAGCCAGCAGCCTACCATGTATGACATCACAGGTTACATAAGACACATGTGTGCTGTTGTTCCCGCCTCACCGAAAGCATCTTGTCATAGGTTCCAGGATCTCTGGGTGAGAGAGTCTGACTGACTCCATTTTCCTTACTATACACAACTAAAAAAAATAAAAAAGAAAAAAGAGCCACACTAAGTACATAAGTACATCATAAAATTTCAACATTAAAAGGACAGAAAGATCCTTAAAACCCAAAGAAAACAAACAGGTAAACAGAATGTGAGAATGGTTTTTGACTTCTTAAACCGGAAGAGAGTGAAACAGAATTTTCAATTCTATATCCAGCAAGCTAACAGTTTAGTTATGCTTTATGTTTTATTTATTTAAAATTATTATCCCTTGGGCTGGAGCAGTGGCTCAGCAGTAGAGTGCTTGCCTGGCATGTGCTAGGACCTGGGTTTGTTCTCAGCACCACATACACAACTTAGTGTGTGTGTGTGGCGGGGAGAGAACACCAAAAAATCCAGATGAAAAAATAAATTTGACTCTCTTAAAAAAATTATGCCTAGCATTTTAATTCATTCACAATGGGAGAGTCCTGAAGGTCTCTAGTCTTTTCTATTGGCAAAGAGTCTGATTTAGGAGGCCAGTGTTCATAAACAACTGGGCTTAGGGTACACAGTGGAAAAACAGATTCCATACTGGAGGTGAGAAAAGTCACTCACAACTGTGGCAAACACTGTTAATCCCTGCCTGCTCTATTCCCTCAGACCACTGCAGGTTACTCCCAGGTGTGGAGCTTCTCACCTGTCTCCCACTGGTGGAGGCGGGCTGGGCACAGGTGCAGTCTATGAGCAGTTTGCAGGTGAGGCTGATTCTGTTCTCGTTGCTCAGCCAATGAGAGAGGGGAGTTGATAGAAAAGTCCATCTTGTTGCTCTCAGTGCTGTTAGTTCCAGAAGATCCCAGTAAGACCTTGCTCCTAGTGTTGAGGAGGTAACCAGCTCATGGAGAGGCCTGGAATCATCTCTTAAAGAAACTTCCTCCAGTCTTTTCTTAGGATCTACTTTGGAGGCACCAGGGATTTTTTTTTTTTTTAATTTTAGGAAAGAGGGGACGGTGAGAGAGACAGAAAGAGAAAGAGAGAAGCAATTTTTATTTAGTTTTTCTTGTGACTTTTATTCCTCGGACACTTCGTTGCGTACGTGGTGGTGCTGGGATTTGAGCTCTCGTATTTGTGGATTCCAGGCAAGTGCAGTAACCGCCGAACCACCTCTCTAGCCCAGCACCAGGGATTTTTAAGCCAAAGAATACAGCATGTGAGTTTTCCTGTTAAATTATAGAAACATCTCTTTGAATACAGTTTGGGGAAAAAAAAGATTAACTTCTTTGTAATGTTGGATTGATTAGTGAAGTGTGGTGTTTTTGTTTTTCTGGTCAATTTAATTAAAAAAAAAAGCAAGAGGAGAAGTGCTGGTAAACTGCCTTTTCCTTAATTTCCAATGCTATTTATGTAATTCAGTTTTCTCTCTCAAAATGTTTTAGAAGTTTCCCAAATTGTTCTGGTCATTGACCCTGAAAGTAAACTGCTAAATCTTTCTGGAGATTGTCATAGATACAGTAGTGGTAGCAGAAAGTGATACCACAGTGATTACTCATGCTCAAGAAGGGTGAGAAAAAGAGTAAGAATTAGTATTAATTAAAATCTGTATACAGTAGAAGAGGCTACATAAATTCTGGGAATGATTCTGTTTGCCAGATTTCTTTTAATTTCTTATATATTTTGTTTTGGAAAACAAATGTTTCCATTTGCATGTTTCATAATCTTTCATCTTTTCAAACCCGTGTTTATCTTTTTTTCTTGGTGTACAGGGTTCAATTCTAGGGCCTTGTACGTGCTAGGCAAGCGCTCTACAACTGAAACACCTTCCCAGCTCTTTTTTTTTTTTTTTTTTTTTTTTTTAAAGACGGGGTCTCATAAAGTTGCCCAGGCTGGCCTCAAACTTGCTGTCCTCCTAGGATTATATGTGTGCACCACTGTGCCCAGCTCAAGTGTATCTTTCAGGAGTTTTTCAGAAGTTTCCAAAGTTGAAAATGATGGAAATTGATCATGTGTGTGAATAACTTCAAGTTTTGTTAAAAATCAGAGTTGGTTTGAGGTTTTCTTGTTCGTGCTGGAAGTTTGGAATGAGTTGGAGTTGAGTGATTTTGTAAGAGGCTGTGTGTGGATTTGGACTGGGCATTGCCCTGAGCCCAAGTCCAAACCAATGTGAAGTTTAATTGCAGCGACTGAACTTTGATTGCTCGAAGGAGGCCTGTAGTCAGTTAACTAAGCTGTGGCCAATTGACTGGGCTAGGGACTATATTGGAGACACTTAAGTTGTTTTTGCTTGATTTTGCCCTTAAAGCCCGTGGTTGGCTGAATTCTCAGGATCTGCTCTGGTTCTAGGGTTGCCAGTTTGGAGAAGGTGGGTTTTTTTTTTTTTTAGCTTTTGCCTTGTTTTTCTATGCTCAAGTAAATTCCATTATACTTAATTGGTCTATGGAATTTTCCTTTCAGTAGTATTATGGAGGGGCAGGTTATGGGAGATGGAAAGCCTTTAAACTTAAGTCCATGGAGTTGGCCTGTCCCAACTGTGAACACCTGGGCATTTGCTGTTTTCTTGTTTGAAGAACCCATGTGGCAGGATAACCCTGAGGATTAAATGGGCTAATTCATACGGAAGACCTGAACAGTGTGCCTGGCCTGTGCTGCAGTTCTGTACATGCGAGCTTAAAAGGCAGGAGTCTTGAAGTGACTGAGGAGGTGGATCTCTCCCATTTATGTTGGGGTGAAACCAACTCTAATTTCTGCAGAAATGTGTGTTCTTAAGTTTGTGGCCTTGCATGGCAGGTCTTTGGGCTTCCTCAATTGACTGCAGAGACATGTTGTTGCTAGTTTATTTCAGCTCTTGAAACAGTCCTGAAGTGTGGACTTTATTTCCAGCTGTAAGTTGCCCTGCCTGTAAGGTTGGTTGTATTCTTAATACTGTAATAGAAGATGTTGAGTGCTTCACCACTGAACTTCACTGCCACCCCCATCCATTCCTGTTGCAAACTCCCTGTTGGCAAATCTCCAGGCTTTTCTAGTTCAGTGTTTGCATAGATACTGTCCCTTAGATCACAAATCTCAACAGTGGCTCCCATATTATAAATTATGCCCCATAATGTCACCTTGGGGTGCCACATGGCTCAGTTTCAGGGCACTGTTCTATTTTCAGAAAGAGCTTAGTTACCAAAAGTAATTAAAATATTAAATACTGATCCACTGTAACCATTTCTTCCATAAAGTATGTTGGGTAAGTGCTCGCCACCAATATGCTTCCTGTTTAGGCCCTTTTGTACCCATCACTTGAGTTACATGTTTCCTGAGTGTCAAGTCTGTCCCAAACCTGTTCATGCCAGTTTTACCTGACATCATAATAACATAAAATTAGTAGCATGTTGTGTGAACTGATGAACTAAAAGTATATGAGTTGTTCCTATGAAAATTGCCTTGAATTCTTTATAAAAATTCAGTAAAGATATGTTGCTAAAAATGCTGTCAAATTAGATGTTCAACACTGGAAAACATCACAAATCTGTTCTTCTATTGCTGTGCAAGGGCCTTTATGTTCTTGCTGTACTTGAACTAGAAGCCAGACAACGTATCTTGGGTGCAGCTTATGCAAGAAAGATAGTGATGAGCCAGTTGGTGGATGCTGCCTGAAAAGGCCTTAGTTTCCTTAAGAAGTTTAGTGCTAGCAAATATTTTATAGCAAGTGATAGATAGCTTTGTTGTTTGAGGGGAAATAAAGATGTCCACATATTGGGCAGTAGAGAAAAGAAATTATCCATTAGATAAACTGCTCATTGGTAATCTAAAGGTGATTGAATCATATACCAAAGTATTTTATTGGTAAGGATTTTTACAATATTGACAAAGAGGTGGTAAGGGTGGGATGTTACCTATAAAAACAATGGCACAAAAGGAAGAGCCTGAATCAAAATGCAAGGAAACCTCACAGCATGACCTGTATACCTTGTATTTGCAGCTTAGAAATGGCCACTTGAGGTTATTAACCAACCAACAAATCCTGGAATGTTTGAAACTATGCATTGTTTGTCTTTACCAGTTTACTACAGCTCACAAAATATGGCATGGATGAATCTGAGCAAAGAATGTTTTTATGAAGTTGTATAGTTTCTAAGGAAAACTGTGATATGGGAAGAGTACTAAAAATGTGCCCCTTCTGGTATCACCCTATCATATCCTGATTTTGAGGACCTAGCAGAGGATACAAATACCATATTTACCCCAGCAAATGTAATATCCTTGATATGGTCAATGAGTTACATTCTGAAATGTTAATAGACCAATACAAGTGAAAATTTGACTTTATTTCTGGAAACAATTGAAACTAGAAAAATGTAGGGTAACAGATATCACTTACAAGGTGGGGTTGGAGTGGAATTACTTCCAGGGGTAGCACATACTGCATCTCAGAAAACTGGCCCAAAATTGGTAACCAGTGCAGAAAACCCAAATGTACCAGAAGAAGAAGAGAAAGACATTGTTTATTAACTGGTGATTTTCAAATAAATCAAAGGCACCAGTGATTTCATTATTGTTTTAGGAAGACAGCATACAAGAAGGAATTGCAGATGACAAATCTTGGGAAAATGAAATTGTGAATGATGCAGAAATCATATGCCACAACAAGAAAAGACACTTGAATTGGAAGGAAAAGATGAGCGACTTTTGACTCTGAATTGTTACGGCCCCAAATACTCACTTACGGTAGAATGACAACAGCATGGGTCTATGAGTCAACAATGTGGTAGTCAAATAAGGGAGGAAATGCCGTAGTATTCTAATCTCTACCCAATTAATATTCACTTCTGTTAGATGAGTGTCTATTTACATGCTAGGCTAAAACTGAATGTTTAAGGTATGGATTTACTTAAAAATTATTTTCCTTCATTTAACAATCTAAAAAAAATTAACCTGTCAACCATCACCTCTGAATGAGATAAAAGATTTCTACGTTTTTAAATATCCCCTTTAAGCTTCAATTATTGCCAGTCTTAGCTTGGGTCTTCTCAAACTGGATCCAATAATATGAAAGAGTCACCAGTTTGATGTTGGTGGAGGGTTGCAAGGCATCCAGAATTGGGCAACTTGGCTCCAGCATTTCCCAAATGTCCCAGTGAACAGACTGAGTAAGTGAGACCATTGAGGTCTGCAGGTGACTCAAATCTCTAGTCTGGACCCACATCCCTTAGGGTGCCTTGGGATATTTCTCAAACCAGACAGTCAAATAAGTATGTACCCATAGATTAGAGAGCTGAGAGCTTAAAGGGGCTCATAAGTTAGCTGCATTTGAGAGTCTGACCCTACACACTCCATAACTACTGCAGTGCATTCCTCAGCAGCCACATTGTGAAGAGAACAGATGAGGGCAGGGATGGTAGCCAGTGGGTGAGCTAATAAACACTGTATGGGTGGGGCTGAGCTGTGGCTCAGTGGTTAAAGCTCTAGCCTGGCATGCACGATGACTGGGGTTCAAATCCCAGCATTGTGTATACAACTAAGTGTCGGAGAAACAAAAACCAGATGGAAAAAATAAAATTGATTCTTTCTCTCTCCCTTTTTCCTTCCCTGCCTCCCTCCTCCTCTCCCCTTCCATCTTTAAAAAAAAATCTATAAAACATTATATGGGTATATAAGACTCTTAATCTATATACAAAGCTTTGATATGCTTCTGTGTTATTTTTTTTCTTCCTCCTCCACCCCCATCAGTCTTTGACATTTACAGATTGAGGAGGGAATCCCTTGTGGATTGTATGAGCTCCGGGAAAAAAAAAAAAAAAAAAAAAAAACCAAACAACCCACCATGTGGAACCCAAGGGGGGCATCCATGACA